>JBBYHK010484020.1:0-73722 GCA_038382065.1 Adansonia grandidieri | reverse complement strand
TTTTATTATCTTTTATCATAATTTATGTATGTAAATAATGTATATGTGTAATTATAATAAAAATATGTAATATTAAATTATATTACCAATCATAATAATTTATATAATAGATAATATAACTTATGTAATTATAATATTTATTGATAATTTTAAAATTTTTTAATAATAATAATTTATATAATTATAATAATTTTATATATTATTATATAATAATACACGTAAAAAAAAAGAAAAACAACTGACATAGCCGGTTGCCTGGGCCTCACGGGTTCCCCAGAAGTCCCCTACCTACATGTCTCACTCCATTGATAGAATCGAAGATAAGAAAGTGAGGCATCCACTTAAATTTATAGGGCAATTACTAAGGCTAGAAATTCGTCGGTCGGAATCCTTTGGTGGAAGATTTTTTCTTTGAAAACTTTTTATCCTCTTCAAATCTGAATCAATAAACATACATATATTTTTTTTCATTCGCTCTCTTCCCTAGACCCATTCCTAGGAAAATTAGTTTTCCTTGGGAATTTCGACCTTGACAAGCGGCAAGCACACGATGGCGACGGCAATGAATAATTGGATTTTAGAAATAAAGCCTGCCATTTGAATGTGGTGAAGACCTAGAGAGATAGGGCAGAGAAATAGATGTGAATTAAGCCGAGCTTGTATATATTTAATTTTATTTGAATTTTTTTGATAATTTAAAATATTTAAAATAAAAAATTGCCTGAGGAGGATTGATATTTTAAGATGGACTGAATGTTTTCAAGACTTTTTTAATCATATCTAAACGGTCGCAAGTTAACGTGATAAAATTATCACCATTTCAAAGATCATGAAAATAAGTCTCGAATAAAAAAGACGAACATCAAGATAAAAAATTAGTTTTTAAATTTATTCTTTTGAAATTTTGACATTTGTTTTTGCAAATGTTATCATTGTCAAATTTTTTATTTTTAAGAATTTTTTAAAATTATTTCATAAAATTTAGAAAATTGAATGTCGTATATTTTTATCGATACCTGTGTGGTATCTATGTCGATACACACTCTAAAAAATCATAAATATTCAAAAAAAATTTGTGTTGACATTTTTTACCATTAGGTATGAAGTTATCAATTTTAGGTCTTAAATTTAAATTTTTCATAATATCGTGAGTATCACACTCATAAAAATTTCTTAGGTAAAATTTATTTCAAATTTTGAATTTTGAATTTTGAATTTCAAATTTATTATTTTTATAAATTAATATTTTGATTAATGTGTTGGATAAAATTTATTTTTATAAAATTTGAATATATTTTTAATTTTTTTCATTTTCAAAATACAGAGTTTTTCACTCCGTAAATTTTTGGAGGGATTTTTCTGAATTTATAATTTTTAAAATTCTTAAAATATTTTTATTAAATTCATATTAAATCAGTTTTTAATTTATTTTATGAGTTTTGCATTTTTTTAAATAATAATTTTTCTTCCAAAAGGGTTTTTGCTTGTAAAATTTTACAAGTTTAAAACTTTTAATTGTCTTTCTTTTACACATAAAATTTCTCAAAAATTTCTTTTTGAATTTTTATATCAAAATTTTGTTATTTTTATTTTTAATCAGCTAGATTTTATTTTTTCCATTTCATGTGACTTAAAACCCGTTAATTGCCCGATAAGCCCATAAATTTTCTAACAACCCCACTCCATTTTTACTTTCTAACAAGCCCAAGAAGTTTATTTTGATTAAATTTTTAATTAAATTTTTTATGTAAAATTTTATTTTTTGAATATATAATTTTTTAATTTGTTAGAATATAATCCTTATAATTTTTTTTTAATCGAATTAAATTTTTTTCCTCTCTCATATTTCTAGATGATGATATCATACATGACATCATCATTCAAAATGACAAATGCATTAATTACACTTTAACAAAATGAAAAAAATCTAAATAAAATAATAAACAAATGAATGAAAAAAAAATTAAAAAATAGAAATGGATGGAAATTTGTAGAACCACTGGGCCAAGGCTTTTTCTTTGAAGCCTTGGTCGATTCTTTTCCTTGAAAAAGAAGGAAAAGAATTTTCATGAGAAGTCTTTAGCATTTCCATACCAAATTGTTTCTATGGCCATCCAAGCTTGGCCGAATCATGTAGACGACTTTAAGAGTGTTTTCATGCTTATTCTAATATATATAAATATGTTTTATATAGCTTTAATAATTTTATGGCCTTTTTATACTTTTAGAAAATTTAGGGACTTATTTGCAAAATTGTAAAATTTTCATTCCAAGGCCATCCATACTTGGCCGATTGCTTGTGGAAACTTTTGAAAGTGTTTTCATGCTTATTCTAATATGTATAAGTATATTTGATGCATTTTCCACCATTTTATCTCTTTTTTATAATTTGTAATGTTGTTTTATGTTATTTTGAGATGTTTATTTCATGTAAGGACTATTTTGTTAAATTAAAAAATTTTAGGGATTATTTAGAAAAACTTTGCATTTTAGGGTTAATGTGATATTTCTAATATTGTTAGAATATTTCTAGCATTCCTTCGGTTCTCTAGAGGGGTGTAGAAATTATTTAATCTTTTTGTATTCTTTTGGTTTTTCGGTAGAGGTACAAAATGCAATTTTGAAAAGGTTAGGGACCTATTAGCAATTTTTGCATTTTAGGTTAATCTTGATATCTAAGTTACCTATGGAGGGTATAATTGTCATTTCATATCTTTTTCAACTCCTCTAAGTTACCACGATACTTATAGGTCAAAGGTACACCTTAGGCGTATTTCAGTAACTTTTTTAGAATCGCGTCCTATGTGATCACCGAGATACTTATATGTCAAATGTGTATAGTAGGAATAGATTCTTTTGTTTATGAAGTCATCAAGTCCTTTAGGGTTACTAAAATATTGTACGTCAAAGGTAAACCTTAAGGATATTTTAGTAAGTTATATTACAACTGAGTCTTTTATGATTATCGGGATACTTATATGTTGAAGGTGCATAGTAGGGATATGATTTGTCTTTTTATAGAGTTATTGAGTCCTTTAGGCTATGTCGAAAATTGTTCTCAGAGATATTTTAGTAATTTTTCTTAGAACCAATCCTATGTGATCATCGGGATACTTATATGTCAAAGGTGTACAATAGAAGTATGTTTGTTTTTTTTATAAGATATTGAATCTTTTAGAGTATCGAGATACCTATATGTCAAAGGTACACCCTAGTGACATTTTGTTAATTTATTTCAGAATCGAGTACTTTAGGGTCACCAAGATACTATTACGTTGAAGGTTTACTATAAGGGGATATGTTGGTCAAATCGACCAAATTTGGATCCTTATAGTCGTATTTAGCATGTTTCATCTTAATTGAGTCTTAAGGAATTTTTATATTATTACTTAAATAAAATAGAATTTTTATAAAATCAAGGCAACATCTCCGATGCTAAAATACTATGTGAAATTTCTCCCAGTATATGAGAGAGGTTCTACAGATTATTTTAATAACTAGATATCTTTTTTCAAAAAAATGAAAATCGAAATTTTTTTAATTTTAAAAAAATAAAACCTTTTGTATTCCTCCTGCTTTTCAATGGGGTACAAAAGATATTTTAATTTTTTAAAACTTTTCGTATTCTATCGGCTCTCCAGTAGGGTATGAAAGAGAATGATAAAAACCTTCATGTTCTTCTAGTTCTTCGAAAGAGTACAGAAGATATTTTGATTTTTAAAAATATTAAAAACTTGATTTTCTCACAAGAAATAATAAAATTTTTTATAAGATATCATATATGGGAATTATAATTGAATATTGAATATTGAAACTGAATAAAAACGAGAATTTAAATTACAATGGGATTAATAATGTATCGATTGTTGGGTATTACAAGAAGGTCATCCTTATTTGTGATTGTAACTGACTCCCAAACCCTTTCATACAATCTCTGGTATCAACGTGAACCTCGAATTTTGTTTCTATGGGTTTTGTAACCTTCAAAATACAAACTTCGAAAGGTGACCAATCTCACCTAACCAAATAGATTAATGGTGACTCCAAAATAAATAGTCATTCTATAATGACTATTTAGAGTTAAGTTAAGTGAGCAACTCATCTCAACAACTCAATCCCCTAATAGAAAAATTAAACAATAATACTACTGATTACATGAGCCCCTAAAAATAAAAAACTGTGATATATATATATATATATAGTAACAAGGGTACACCTACCATTTCAAGTCAGGCTAGTCAAGATTCGTATCCGAACCATGTTGCAATAGCTTGGTGACTCCAATAGGGACCATTAGAGATTTAGACCTAAATTTAATCACGTGTTAAATAATTTTAATTAATTCAGCTTTAATCGGTATTTAACTATAATTCCAGTAGTTTTAAAACATAAAGTTTTATTATATTTTGACTCATAAGGAAATTTCGATATATATTCTTCATATTTTTCACTAATCTTTTTGTTTCTTTTGCAGCATTATTTTTGGAGGAATTTAGGATAGGGTTTTTATTATTATTTTATAACAAAAATTTTTATTATATTTTTTAATTACATGTTTACATGTTGTTCTCTCAGACACACTGTGCACATGCATATGTATTAGATTCTCTTCTAGTTCTATGGAAGAGGCATAGGTACCCAATATTTTAGGAAAGGATGAAGTAGCTTTTGCCTTCTTAAGTGTTAGCCTCTGACTAGGCTAGTGAAAAGCCTACTGGGTGTAAATTCCTATGGTTGCCTGACGTATTAACCTTGTTATGGGCATAGAAAATACTCCCACTCAAATTGAATCCTTTTCAACATAAACCCACAATCGTAAGTATTAAGGTACCTTATTAGTTCTTCTGAACTTAGGAAGCAATTCGAGAACCTTTTTTGATGTCTAACCAAACTTCATGTAAAGAACCGTAAGAGTTTACCTAGTTTAGCCATACCCAATTCTAGAAGGTACCAAATTAAGTACACATAGGGGAACATTTATTACCTTTTCTTTTTATTTTACATTCTGAACATATAAATCATGTGATGATAATTGAATATCATTGTTTATGGTGAGATCTTTGTTGCATCTTACAAGGTGTTGTCATTGTTTTAATTCAGATATCAAGTGATGATGGACAAACATTGTCACTAGTAATGCAATTACTTCTTTTGTCTTGCAAGTTATATGTGCGACCTTAACTACATGGTCTAGACGTGTAGGTCAGGTGATGATACTCATACATCATTGCCAATGACAAGGCTTTTTCATTTACTCTAATAGGTTTCATTTACTCTAATAGGTGTCGTAACATCCTAATAAATTTACTTAGGCAACCTTTATTTATCTTTATATTAATTTTCTTCTTACTTTTTTGGGCTAATTTATTTCTCATTTTTTACGATTATTATTACAAATCCTTGTATATTATTATACCATAATAAATATATAGGGAAATGATGAACAAATATTTTTCTCCTACAATAACATGAATCATTTTTCCTTAAGGAACCATAATACCTTGATTTTTATTTTGGGATAGTATTTTTGAAGATAGGCCCTTTGTATATATTTGTTCACACACACACATTTTTCTTTGACATTACATTAATTTCATTTTTTACTTATTCGTATATGTGCATTTCATAGGGGTCAGGGGTAATATGAAGATTCACTCAGATTTATTAGTTCTCTAAAGGAATTTATTTCTTTTAACCTAGGAGTGTTGAGACAACCAAACATCATTAACCGTAGGAGACAAATTCTTAGTATGCTTACAAAAGTTAGAGGAAAATGATCGAAAAGTCTTAAAGACTAATGGCTAGAGAGAATGAGTCTAAAAATGACAATCTAAAAAGTTAAGGAAATCTCCTTAGTACTATTGCTGGCTTATTCGAGGTAGAGGGACGATCTCCTCAAGGACGTCAACCTGTGGGACCTAGTACCATAATATATAATCCAGCTGACCCTAATGCTCAACAAGGGATAACGGGTGTAAGATCGGATGTGCAAACATTGATGGGTTCATAGAGCAAGAAAGTCTCAAGCTCAAGACTCAAAAGAGGGTCGAACTTGAGAGTAGTAAAGAAAATTACCAACTCTTTGAAAAAAAGCTTAAAACAGTAGAAAGAGTCAATGTCAAAATATGTTTAAGATGCCAAACTATGTATTTGAAAGAAAAGCTTGGTTTGGTACCAAATCTAATTCTCCCTTCTATGTGACATGCTTGAACAAGCTTCTTATTGACATTTCTCACATCAAGCATAACTGTGCAGTGTTATGAGCATTTGATAGAACATGTAGAGAGGTTATAAAGAACATCAATATCCCACTTTAGATAGGGCCATGCACGTATGAAGTGGATTTTCATGTGATGGACATTGCTCCATCATATAATTGTTGTTGGAGAGACCTTATCCATTCTGAAGGGGTAGTCTTTATTACACAAAAAGTTAAAATTTATCATAAGGAAAAAAGTTGTTAACATTGGCAGCAAGAAAGACATTATTGCCATTACTTCCACGGATGCCCTTTATATTGAGCCTAATAAAAGTATAGTTGAATCTTCTTTCTAATTGTTTGAGTTTTTTAATGTGACTTATGTCAAAGAATGTTTGCCCATGGTTAAGACTCATATATAAAAAATCATTACATGAGTCTCCAGTTGACTGTTGGTAACTACGTTTAGGCTAGAAAAGGACTAAGAAAGCATTTACAATGGATTTTCAAGGCTTTTAAAGTCACCTATCAAATTGATAAGAAAGGTTTAGTATTTTTAAACCTAATGCCTACCAACAAAAGAAACAAGCTTAGAAAACATGAGAAAATAGAATAGCCTATTTAAAGGGTCAAGATTTGAAATACAAACCAATGGTATTGCCACCACTACAAGAAAGTTTTCAATCAGGAGGACACATAAACTCAAATCAGGAATGAACTATTGGCTCCAGCAACGTAATGGTCATTTTAAGCAAGGCAATTGGAGACTTTTTTATTAACATAATTGATGACTTGAAAACTTCAACAATGGTTTTTGGGACTGATCTGTGTGCTCCAGGATTTATTCCTAGCATTTGGACTAAAATAGATATTCTTATATTATTTGGATCTAATTTGAAGTAATATTATGAACTAAGCCTATATGCTTCTACCCAAGAGCATCGTAGGATCCTTTGTATAAGCGTACTTTTATCAAGCATTATTAATAGAAATGACTAAGCATTTTGCACTCTATCTTTGTGTTTTTCTTCATTTTTTTTTTTAAATTCTTAGACTGCTTTTCTTCTCTTTGTATATTTTTTTTGCCTATATTGTTCTTCTTTGTATTTTCAGGCACTTAGCTGAAAATGACATAAGTGTTCATATTGAGGCTCTAAAAATCAATTTTCAGCAAACAAGTTACCCCGTTGAGGTTGATTTGGGAGGGATTTAAAAGAAAGCACCATGTCACTTGATTTGTTAAGGTTAATTAAACAAGAAGAAAAACATATACCCCATGAAAAGCCTACTAAAATCGTAAACGTTAGGATGGAGGAAGATCGAAAAAAGGTCAAGATAAGAACCTTTATAAACCCATTAACGTGAACAAATTGATCAGCCTTCTCTAAGAATATCGGGATGTATTCGCTTGGTCTTACCAAGACATGCCTGGACTAAAGACCAATATAATGGTTAACTGACTTCCCTTAAAACTCAAGTGCAAACTCATAAGCAAAAACTTAAGAGAATGTAACCCGAGATACTTTTAAAGATTAAAGAAAAAATAAAGAAGTAATTTGATGCAAGATTTCTCAAGATGGCAAGTATCTTAAATAGGTAACCAACATAGTCCTAGCTCCTATAAAGGATGGTAAAGTGTGGATGTGTGTAGACTATAGAGACTTAAACTAAGCTAGCCTTAAAGATTTTCATTGCCTCATATTGATACCTTACTAGATAAAACTGAAAAAAAATTCCTTATTTTCTTTCATGGGTGGATTTTTAGGGTATAATCAAATAATGGCACTGAAGACATGGAGAAAGCCACCATTATGACCATGTGGGGGACCTTCTGCTATAAGATTATGCCTTTTAGACTTAAGAATACTGAGGCAACTTATCAAAAGGCAATGGTGACACTATTCCATGAACTCATGCATAAAGAAATAAAGGTCTATGTGGATGATATGATTGCCAAGTCTTCAAAAAAGATTGAGCACGCCGTTAATATTAGCAAACTCTTTAATGGTTATGCAAATAACAACTCAAACTAAACCTAACAAAGTGCATCTTTGATGTTACCTCTGGCGAGCTATTAGCCTACATTATGAGTGAATGAGGATTGAAGTCGATCCTAATAAGGTAAAGGCTATCCAAAACCTTTCACCAGCTTGTACCAAAAGAAAGTAAAGAGTTTCTTTAGGAAACTGAACTATATAGCCAAGTTTATATCTCAGTTAATCGATAAATGTGATCTGATCTTTCACCTACTTTGAAAACAAAACCCTAGTGAGTGGAATGATAAGTGCCAACAAGCTTTTGACAAAGTCAAGTGTTACTTGTTAAACTCACTAGTGCTAGTACCATCAGTGCCCTATGTCTTATATCTGTCAGTCTTTTACAAGTTCATGGACTGTATAGTGGATCAACATGATAAATTAGGAAAAAAAAGACAAGCTATCTACTACCTAAGCAAGAAGTTCATGAAGTAAGAAAATAACTGCTCCATTATCAAAAAGTTATGTTGTGCTTTTCACACTATTTGGCTGATTGCCAAACTAGACCCTATCAAGTACCTATGCATTATTCCTGTTTTGTTAAGAAAGTTGGCTCAATGGCAAGTCTGACTCTTTGAATATGATGTTGCTTATATAAGTTAGAAAGCCATAAAAAATAGTGTGATAGCAGATTTCTTGGCAAGCCAAGCTGAAGAGGATTATGAACCACTAGATTTTGAAGCCCAGATGAAGACCTGATGTGCATATTGAAAGCAAAAAATGGTATCGAGTACAGCTGAACTTGGAAAATGTACTTTGATAGTGTTTATCAAAAGCAAAAAATGGTATCAAGTATAGCTAAACTTGGAAAATGTACTTTGATAGAGCTTCAAATGTATTAGGGCATGGAATCAAGGCTATTCAGATCTTACCAGAAAATAGATTATTATCCTTTTACTGCCAGACTAATTTGAACAGCACCAATAACATAGCCGAATATGAAGCCTATGTATTGGAACTTTGAGCGACCATTGAAAGAGATATTTAGACTTTACAATTGTATAGAGACTTCTCCTTGGTAATTTATCAACTCTAAAAAGAATAGGAAAAAAAGGATTCTAAGCTATTCTAATATGGGAAGCTAACTAATAAACTAAAACAACAATTTGATGAAATCAGCTTCCAAGATTTGCCCTAAGAAAGCAACCAAGTGGCAAATGTTCTAGCAATCCTAGCTTCTATGTTTGAAGTAACCTTAGAATCAGAAGTCACACCCATTCAAATGAGTATTCATAAAGGTCCTACATGCTATTATAGTGTAAAAGAAGAAAGAGATAGGCTATCGTGGTACTATGAAATTCTTCATTGTATTCGAGATCAACAATAACCAGAATGTGCTACAGAATCTGACAAGTGAACTATCTAAAGAATGTCTACTAGTTTTGTTTTAGATGGTGAAGTCCTATATAAGAAAAGTTGGGATCAAACATTACTCCTTTGTATATATGCTTTTGAAGCTAAAAGAATTCTAGAAGAGGTCCATGAAGGAATTTATGGTACTCATACTAGTAGACATAGAATGGCAAAGTAAGTCTTGAGGTCTGGATATTACTAGTTGATGCTAAAAAAAACTGCGTAAATTGTGCTCGAAAATGCCATAAGTACTAAATCTGTACGGACAAAATCCATATCCCACTTTCACCTCTATATGTCATGACAGCTCCATGGCCTTTCTCTATGTGGGGTATGAACATGATTAGATCCATCATACCCAAAGCTTTGAATAGGCATCGCTTCATTTTGGTTGCCATTGATTATTACACCAAATTGGTAGAAATGGCCGTATATTTGAACATCGTTAGATCTATTATATGCAAGTTTGTGAAACGAGACATCATTTCCCAATATAGACTACTTGAACAAATCATCAAGGATAATGCACGTAATTTGAACAACAAAATAATGGAAGCAATTTACTCTTAGTTTAAGATCAAGCATCATAATTCAGTGCCATACTGTTTAAAAATGAATAGGGTGATCAAAGAAGCTGATAAAAATATTAAAAAAAAGTCAAGAAAATGGCTAAAGCTTATAAAGATTGGCATGAGAAGCTACCCTTTGTGCTACATGCCTATTATACAGCAATTTGGACTTTTATTAGAGCTACACCGTTCTCTTTAGTCTACAAAATGGAGGTAGTCTTGTCTATCAAAGTTGAAATCCCATCAGTCAAGGTCTTGATGGAATCCTAGCTTAGAGAAACTGAATAAGTCAAAAATCAATATGAGCAACTTAATCTTATCAACGAGAAAAGGGTGAAAGCCATCTGTCATGGATAGATGTATCAAAAGCATACAATAAGAGCTCATGACAAAAAATGTCCATCCTCATTAGTTTTAAGAAGGAGACTGGGTGCTCAAAAAGATTCACCTAATTCATAAAGATAATCATGGAAAATAAACTCCGAAATGGGAAGGTCTCTATGTGGTTAAGTAAGTTTTTTTTGATGGAATGCTACTTCTAATTGAGATGGATCCCATTGACTTGCCCAACTCTCTCAACTCTAATTCTATCAAGATTTATTTTGCTTGAAAAGTCTTCTAGATGGAAATCTACAAAGGCATCCTTATCCTTAGAAGGGTGGCTTAAGTAATCAAACTTTACCCTTATCTGAACCTATCAAAGCCAATGTTAACTTACAGAACCATCCTCCATCAAAATACCAAATCTCGACCCAACCTTCTTATCTTAAATTTACCAAACCCATTTCCAACTCTATCCTCAAACAAAGGACTATTATCTATCTTAGCTTTAGAGGCAATTACCATAGGATAATTTGAGAGGTTCCTCGAAGAATGGTCAAAATCGAGAAAGTTGGTTACTTGAAAGAAGTTTTTAGAGGTACTCAGTAGAAAACTCATGTCATTAACATTAAAAATGATCGATGATTGGAAAAATTATCTCTGACTTTCTTTGTGCGTTCTAGAATATTCAATGAATTGTATTCATTTTCCTCTAAAAGTGAAATACAACCATTTCATTTTCTAAATCTCCTTTTTCATACATGCATACCATATTGCATTATGTTTATCATATAATTAATAAGGTTTAATGGATTGTACAAAATTGATAATCAGATTTCTTAGTATTACTTCAAAGAAAATAAACCTTGTAGAAAAATCTTTTTAAGTTTAAGAAAATCCAAGAATGGATTTTGGAACCACAACCAGACTTACCCTTTAAACCTCTTTCTTGTTGGAAAACAAGATTAAAAATGTCCCCTATTAAACCTTAGCCCAAAGGTGGAGACAAACCAATGATCCTTGACCTTTTGTTTTCAAACTACATTCCTATCAGTTTGTCAAACAATCAGGTGCACCATTCCAGGCACGCTAAAAAGCAATTTGCCAAGTCTGTCAACCTACTAATGCAAGCGAATCAGACTCAAGAATCTTTCTATGCATCATGGGTCACCTTAACTTTTCAAAATGACCTGAACCATTCAAAGAAAGTCTTCTAAACATTGGCAAACCTTAAAACACAAGAAACCTAATAAAACTCAAAGACAAAAGGTGATTCAAAACTCCAAAGCCAATTGTCAGATTAGGCTCTTAAAATCGTCACTACATCACTTAAACACGCTTTTACATCTTCATGTATCATTCATGCAATAATTAACATCTTTCAGGTATTAACTCCTACTCACAAAAGACGTCAGATACATATTCCTATTTTTGAAAAGCCCCAAAAGGCTTTAGGTAAGATACCTAAACTCACATCTTTTAGTCCACAAAGAGCTAGATGCTTTTTTTTTTCAGTCCTTGAAGAGCATGATGCCTTTTTCTTTTTCAGTCCTCAAAGAGCAAGATGTCTTTTTTCCTTTTAGTCTTCAAAGAGTAAGATGCTTTTTTTCTTGTCCTCAAAGAGTGAGACACCTTTTTCCTTTTTAGTCCTCAAAGAACAGGATATATTTTCCCTTTTTAGTCTTTAAAGAGTAGGATGCCTTTTTCCTTTTAGTCCTAAAAAAGTAGGATACCTTTTCTCTTTTCAGTACACAAAGACTAGGATGTCTTTTTCCTCAATCCTTGAAGAGCAGGATGCCCACCTACCTTAGTCCTCAAATAGTAAGACTCTTACCTACCTTAGTCCTTAAAAAGCAAGACACTTCCCGACCTCAGTCCTCAAAAAGCAGGACGCTTACCTACCTTAGTCCTCAAAGACCAAGATACTTACCTACCTCAATCCATAAAGAGCTAGACAATTATTGAGTCAGTCCACAAAGAGCTGGGCGTATTTCTACCTCAATCCAAGATGCCTATCAAGTCAAAGCCAACACTAGCTAGCACCTATCTGAGGGATAAAACCCAGGAAATTATAAACGTAGTAAGGAGGTTAAACCCTACAAAACTCATCAAAATTTTCTTATCAGTCATGACCGCTGCCAACATACTTTGCCTATTTTAGCGTAATAGTAACTAGATCTCCATTTTTTTTGTAGGAACTTGATGGAAAATGTTATACCCCAAACAAAATAGTGTCTATTTTATGGACAATGTTATATCCCAAAAAAATAGTATCTATTTTATCTTTGCCTTATTCTCGATGCTTAACAACAACCAAATAGGGGCAACTATAGACACATTATTTTGTTCGAGCCAACATTCAGAACATTAGAAGCCATCATTCAAGCATCATTAAGGTCATTCGTACAAGCTCATGTCCAATCCCTATCATTTCCTTGCTAAGGTAAGGTCGTAAATTATTTTAATTTAAGACCAAGCTTAATAAATATATATTAAATAAAATAAGGCTGCGTACATATTTAATTATTTTATTTGAGCCTATTTTATTTAATTATATTGGGTCATAAATTATTTAATTCAAGGCCAAGCCTCATAAGAAATATATATTAAATAAAATAAGGCTCACATTTAAATATAATTATGTTATTTGGGCCTATTTTATTTAATTATAATGGGTCACAAATTATTTAATTCAAGACCAAGCCTTAACAAATATATATTAAATAAAATAGGAACCATGTGCATATTTCATTATTTTATTTGGGCCTATTTTATTTAATTGTATTAGATCATCTTTCCAAATATTTTAAAATTCTTGAGGGGCATTATTAAAATCATTTTGATTTAATATGTCCATTATTTGAATTAATTTTGGGCATATTAGGTTGGGTTAATGATTTTTTTAAGGACTCAATTAGCTTGATGGTGGGATATTTTATGGTAAAAAGTCATTTTCAAGAGATATTTTGAAACTTTCATTATTAGTTGGTACTCGAGTATTAGTACTTGGACCAATTAAAATTTGAAAACACATCCTAGTATGCCATGACTCATCATTTTGGTTAGACAATGTACAAAATTATCCCTTCACCTTAAGGTTTTTTTTTTTTAGTTATCCCATTACCCTTTGTAAGCAACAGTTTGTTGCTTTACATAGAGGAACAATGTCATTCCATTAGCCGCCAGCCCAAGAAAATTCCAACAAAAAAAAATTTTAGCCACCTTAAAAAGAATCAAAATCAAATCAGCCACCAAATTATCATGCATACCCAAGCCACCATGGTTTTTTAGTTTCGATGCCACATGCCCAGCCACCATTTTCATTCCATTTTAGATAAGACAAGGTTGATGAAGGAAAAAAATAAAAGCTTGGTTGAAAAAGTTTAGTCAAGAGCAAGGAGATTTTCAAGCTTTTGTTGATATATTTCAACCTCTTTCTCTTTATTTTCTTACATTGTAAGTATAAGTCATGCCACTGTTTTTAGTAAGTGTTATATGAAAATCACGCATTTTTCTTGTTAGTTTTGATTTCCTTTTGTTTGGATGGTGTTTTAATGTATACTTGGGTGATAAAAAAAATGCATTTTTCTTTGGATTCTTTCAACTGCCCCTTTTTTGATGTTATGGTATTATATTTCATGATTCATGCTTTATAAATGTTTATCTAGAATTACATGATGTTATTTTGGAAGTGATTTTCATTTTGAGCATGATTTGCCTATAAAAATTTCTTTTGATAATGCTTGCTCTGGTATTTAATGTTAGGATGATGATGATATTTTTAGTTTATCATGTACTTGTTAAAATGCTTTTTTGCAATGCTTATTTAATGAGTGCCTATGCTATTTTTGAAAATCAACCCTAAGTTAAGTCTATACTAACCTTACTTAATATGGATTAGAATGGATTTAATGTTTTTAATATATTGGTTCTCTAATCTTGGGGATATATAAAGTATAAATGTTTGGGATCATGGCCTAATTAGGACAAATAAATTTTGTTTTTTAATCAAAAATTAAAAATATTTTCAAGTGTTTAATTTAAGCTTTGTTTCAAGCCAGTCATGACTTTTGGCGTGGATAGTGGATGGTGTAGTGGCCCACTCTACGAGAGCTAGATTGGTCCATTACTCCATTGTCATGGACCAATGATTGGACATTTGCATGTTCGACACCTTGACATGTGAGCATAAAAGCCTTAACCCGAAAAACATCTATTTCGGTACTAGTAACACAGTGACCAAATTTTAAAAATTATGTTCAGACTCCAAATGATTTTTTTATAATTTTCCAACATTTTTCCTTGGAAGCGCTTCGAATAACCTTTACAATGATATCTTGTTTGCCCCTAGATCACTCTACCCGTGAAAGTTATGATTTTTTGAACCTTTACTATCTGGAACCCCCAAAATTTATGATTCATATTTTGTTCTGGCAATTCTGACCTAATGAATGATTTTTTGAATTTTTTAAATCCTTTTTTTTGAAAAGTTTATAAAATGTCCTTTTTGAAAAGTTATCATTTGTGATTTAATGATTTCAGACGAGTTTGAGACAATTTTTCAAAGTTTGCTACTCCCTTTTCTTTGCATTTGCTATCAATACTGACTTAAACCCTATTTAATAAAATAATTCCACCTAGAAAGTGATTTTTTAGATTTCTGGAATATTTTTACATTAATGCATATCGAGTTACCTTTGCAACGGTGACTTGTTTCCGTTTAGAAACCATTAGACTAAACTAGAATAAATTTGAGAAGGTGGATAGCGCGATGTTATCCGTCCCTAATTTTGCTAAACTTGGTAAATTTGCTTGAATTTCTTGAACTAGTATTTCTAGTCACTCGAATGACTTGGAATATACTTAATGATTTTCCCCATGGAGTCTCGAGCCACAACATAGGTCCCTTTAGGCTTGGATCAAAAATCAAAATTGTTATAAAAAATTAATTTCCATTCCTTATTTAAAATATTTTCCATCTTAAAATTTATTTTCTTCAAAAATCTTAAAAATTTCGATTTTCAAAAATCACTTAACTTATTTCTTTCCGAGGGGATAGTCCAACCCAGCTTTTGTAAAATGATTTTCCAATTTCACTTTTTTGAAGGGATTTTCTAACCTTATTTTCTTCAAAGGGATACTCTAACCCCAGTTTTCAAAAATACATCAAAATCTAAGTGTTCTCTCATTCAAGCATGCTTTAGACCTTTTATCAACCTTTTTATGCCAAGACAACCTTCGAATCCAAATGCGTCTTAAAATTGTCGATTCGGTTGTTTCTTAATAACCAAGGTCAATTCCAAGACATATCCTGACTTTCCCTTCTTTTTATTTTTGTTTGTTTATTTTTAACGCATTTTTTATTATATTCTTTTATGCTTTACTAACTCTTTTCTTTTTTTAATGGATACTTGTGTTCAAGATTTCAAAAACTGGAATTTCATTAAATTGTCAGTATCCCTTCAGTGCTTGATGTAGAGTATCCTCTTCCAAATCAATTTGTATCTCATTTTACTAAATCCACTATGTTTTTCTCTCTCCTAGGTTACATAGAGAGATATTAATTAACACTTTTGTAAACAAGAATCAGATCCAATATTTAAAAATTGCATTCATAATAAAGGGATTAAACATAAATAATGATTGCATGAAAAGTTAAGTAAAATCAAGACATCAATAATTTATGGCTAGATTGTACCAATTTTAGGCATAGTGAGGGTGCTAATCCTTCTCCATGTGTAACTAACTTCCAGACCTTTAAAGATGGACTCTCGCATACACAATCTATAAAATCAGTGTTGCGTGTTTCGTAACTTGGAATCACTAGTTTTAATAGGTATCCAATTATACCTAGCCTTAAGTGGTCGATAGGGGATCCAAGTCATGGGACGAGTGACTCGTCCGAAGGTCCTCCCCTTGAATTTCTCCTTGTCATGCCTAATTCAATTCCTGATCAAGGGATGATCCAAAGGCAAACCCTTTCTTTCTTTTGCTTTTAAGTCATAGCGTCACCACGCATGTGTGTGTACAGGGCCACGTTATGACATTGATCACAGATATCATATAAAGGTATTACACAAATGATAAGGTCACTAGACTAAAAGGTTATTTATAATGCTTATATAATACAATATGTTATCGGAAGTGCAATTTCAGGTCTTTAGTGATATGACTCTGAAATTAATAATTATGTAATTAATTATTTGACATAAAATAACTAATACATAGATTATTGAAGCCTAATTATATATGTCTAATTGGTCCGTCCACTAGCTTAATATAATTCCTTAACGGTTGGTTATTGATTGGAACATTCAAAGATGAAATATTGTCAATATGGAAGTGGTATGCCAGATTCACTCATTTTAGGAGTACGAGCGTTTTCTTCACTAAATAAATGAAAATGATTTTTTGGTATTATTTATTTAGAATATATATTTAATTTGATTAAATATTTATTTAGACAAGAATTAGTAACTTAAATTAATTATATTCATATTTTGATAAATGTAAGAATTAACTTAAATTAATTATATTTATATTTTGATAAATGTAAGAATTAATTTAAATTAAACAGATGTGAAAAATTAATTATTTATATAATTGATTTAATATCTATTAATTTTTTAAAATATTTATTTATAATTTAAATATGAATAATATTCTAAATAAAGTAAAAGTTATTCTATTTATTTATTTTAATCTGCGATTAAATTAATTATTGTATTACAGTTAATTTTATCTTGATAATTAGTACATAATTATCTTATTAGAATAAAATTGCCATAGTTTTATTTCGAATTGGAATTGAAGTTATGAAAAATTATCAGGTAAAATAAAATTAAAGTTCAATCAGAATTAATTAGTATTCAGACTAAACATGCTAAATTCCATTAAATAAATTTGGGCCAAATTTATAGTGGGAACCTATATTAGGGTTGGTGCCACGTATGAGTTTTTATGGAATTAATAAAATAATTATTTTAATTAAAATTAAAATTAGAGCTGCCTTATTCTCTGATATAAATAAGAGGCTCATACCTAATTTTTTTTTAGACTTTGGCACCACACCTAGAGGTTTCTAATCACAATATCTCATGGTTCTAAACTTGATAGCACAAAATTATCATTGAGGAGAATCAAGCCATACAAATCTAAAGTTGATCCAGACAAAAAGTGGCCACACACTCTACCATCTGAGAATTGGAGAATAGTGGAGAAGGCTAGTTAGTTGAAGCTTTCATAGGGATTTAGGAATTTTTAGATAGCATCTTCAAATCTGCAACTTAGGTAACTGATTAAAATGATTTTATTATATATAACAACACGATTTAATATGATCATATTAAAAGTTTTAAAAATTTTGTTGCATAACTGATCAGTTTTTCCAGCAGATTCTTGATGAGCTCTGCATAAGAGATGGGGATTTGCTCAATCCAATTTCGATTATGTTTATTATATCTACTTTAACCATTCCCCTGAGCATTAAATTTGTGCACAGATGTGAAAGTCGATGTAAATGTAAGCATTGGTAAGTAAGGTCCTTAGGATACACTATTCATGCCATGATAACAAGGCTCATAAGGATGACACAAATATTGATCAGGATCCATAAGTGGCTGGATCATTTAGAAGACAGCTTGAATTTTTCCTTCCTTTTCAGTTGCTTTACTCTTCTTTACCATAGGCATACCACTTAATTGTATTGTTACTTTTTTGATAACATATCAATCATTTCCCCAGTGACCACCATATTAGCAAAATCCCTTGTGGCACTTCCTATAGGTTTGTCAAAGAATAGATTTGGCAATGTATTCAGAAACAACAATTTTTCCAATGATATTTTGACTGCAATATATCCTTTCATTTCTAGGCATACTATGTGAACATTTCTATTGATTCTTCTCCATATTGTTGAGAAATAATCAGTCTAGTGCCAAATCTGACATATGCTTATATTGATCAAGAAAAACATTAGCCAAGTTTGTCTAAGACTATACCTAACTCTGATTCAAGTAATTGTACCATCTCACTGTTGATTCTGATAGGCTTTCTTAGAAGTAATGAATAAGAAACTTATCATTGTGTATATGCCCAGTCATTTTTTTGATAAACATTTTGTTATGAGCCTGCGAAGATGTGGTGCCATTGAACTTTTTGAAACTTGGCATTATGAACTTAGGAGGGAGGATTAGATTCGGTTCTAAGCTCAACTCATCTACATCCACACTACTAACATCCCTGACTCCTTTTACTGCTTTGAGTCTCTTTGTGAAGAAATGCTATGTTCCGTCATCACTCTTGAGGTCAACTCTTTTTTGGGTTTTAAGCCTATGATTTTCTTGTTCTAAAAGTCCATTAAGGTCTATAGCCATTGGATCATCCAAAGTAGGATTTGATGCTGCACGTGTTGCCCTTTTGTTAGCTTTAGGGTTACTTGAATATGCATTATGGGACTAATTCCCATAAATTGAGCAGTTTGTGGTGATTGTATTTCTATCTTGGATGAGCTGGTAGTAGTATTAGACTGATTCCCTTGATTCACCTTTTTCCCTTTAGTAGTCATTATTTCCATCGATTTAAAGATTTGTGCTTACATCTCATCTTGATATTTCATGGTTCATTATTGTGTTTCAATTGCTTGCTTCTATCCTTTCTAGGAGTGCTAAATATTCATCTCCCATGATTTACGATGTTCAATTGTTCTGACAATTCTATTTTGAAAGAGAAAATCTTTTTAGAGAACTCATAAAATTTGAAAAAAAAAAACTTCATTTTGCCCCTCACCCTTATGCAATGTATTTAATGAATGTAGATAAAACTAATATAATATCAGAAACAAAGTAATATGAACAAATAAAGAAAATATTAAAAAATGAGACATGAACTAGTATAGATAACAAAAGAATTAACATGAGAAAAATAAAAGTTGCCCTAAATAAATTTATTAGGGCATTACGATGCCTCTTAGGGCAAACGGGACGACCTTATTTCTAGTGATGATGTTCATATATCATCACCCGATCCTCAAGTTTAGACCGTGTAGCCAAGCCCTCAGGGCATCATGCAAAGTAAAAAAATCACATAACGAATCATAACACTCTTTCATCATTTGATATCTGGAATAAAAATAACAACAACTTCTAAGGTAAAGTAAAAATCTTTCCATAAGCTATGATGTCGGATCATCATCACCTAATTTATATACTTAGAACATAAAATAAAAAGAAAAAGGATGAAAAGCATTCCCCAGTGTTCCTAATTCAGTAATCATAAAAATAAAGTATGCTCTAACAGGGTAGTTGGTATGGTCCACTATATGAGGTTTAGGTTGGACGTTTAAACATGTTTTCAAACTGCTGTTGGAGTTCAAAAAGAACTAATGAGGTACCCTAATCCTTACCCATCACAGATTTATGTCAGAAAGGGTTTAATTCGAGTGGGAATATCTTCCATGCTCGTAACAAGGCTAACACCTTAGGCAAGCGTAGGAATTTACACCAGGTAGGCTTTTCACTGGCCTAGACAGAGGCTAACACCTCAAAAGGCAGAGCTACTTCACCCCCTTCTAAAGTATTGGATAATCTATGCCTTTTCCATATGCCTGAAGGAGAATCTAATAGTATGCATGTGTACAGTGTTTGCGAGGGAACAAACGAACCTTTTACGACTCGATTCTTTCAAAAATAATGAAAAACCCTTCTTAAATGCCGCATAAAAACAATGCTACAAAGGAAGAAAAAGGGTTAGTGAAAAATATGAACAATATATACTAGAAATTTCCACTTAAATAAAAAATATAAAAAAAATTATTTGGAAAATACCTAGAATTATAGCTAAATACCTTCTAAGATTGAATTAATCAAAATTTAGTTAACACATAATTAATTTTAGGCTTGACTCTCTAACTTGTCCCCAATTGAGTCGCCAAGCTATCACAATGTAGCCTAGATATGAATCCTAACCAATTCAACTTAAAAGCTAGATATATCCCTTGTTCCTATATATTTATATATCATTATCATTTTTTATTTATAGGGGCTATATCATTATTATTATTTTCTTATTTTTCATATCTAAGGACTAGGTTGTCAAGATGAATTACTTACTCGACTTAACCCTAGATAGTTATTATAAAATGACTATTTATTTGTAGTCACCACCAATCTATTTGGGCTAAGTGAGATTAGTCACCTATTACAGTCCATATTTCAAGGGTTATGAAACCCATAAAAACAAACTCCAAGGTATACAATCATACCAGAGTTAACATAAAAGGGTCTAAGGGTTGGTTACAATCATGAGTAAGGATTGATCCTTCTTATGATTTCTGGTAATTGGTACCTTATTAACCATATGTTAACATAAATTTTAATTTTTAATCTAGTTTCCATATATAGTATCTAATTACAATTTCCAAAATAATATTCTAAATTTATTATTAGGTTTTTAGTATTTTTCCAAATCAAATCTCTTTCGTATCCTACTAGAGGATCGGAAGAATATAAAAGGTCTTATCATTTACTTTCATATCTCACCGGAAAGCTAAACGAATATGAAAGGATTTAAAATATCAAAATATCTTTCATACCTCATCGGAGAACTAGAAGAATATGAAAGGTTTCGCTTTACAAAATCTAAAAAATCTTGATTTTTTGTTTTAAAAGATATCTTTTTATTAAAATAATCTGTAAAACTCCTCTCATATTCTGAGAGAAATTTCATGTATTATTTTAACTTGGAGACATTGCCTTAATTTTTTAAAAATTTCTATTTTACTAAAAGCATTAATAGAAACATTTTCCTAAACCCCAGTTTAGATGAAAAGTACTAAAACTCTATTCTTAGTACTCAAATTTGGTTAATGAGACCAAAACAACCTCTAAGGTATCTTTGACTTGAAAGTATCCTAGTAACTCTAAATGACTTGGTTTTTAACGTCAAATTACAAAAATACTCCTAAGGTATACCTTTGACATGAAAGTTTTCAGACAACTCTAAAGGACTCAAAAATGATCTAAAGTAACAAACCTATCCCTAATGTGCATCTTTAACATAAAAGTATCCCAGTAATCATGTAAGACTTGGTTTGAATGCAAAATTACCAAATTATCCCTAGGGTTACCTTTGACAGGAAAGTATCTTTGTAACCCTAAAAGATTTAAAAATTATCTAAAACCTATCCCTAATATGCCTTCGACATAAAAATATCCCAATAATCACATAAAACTTGGTTCTAATGCAAAAGTACCAAAATATCCCTAAGGTATATTTTCAACACGGAAGTATCCTAGTAGCCATAAAAGACTCAAAAATAATTTAAATTTCAAACCTATCCCTAGTATGAACTTTTAACATAAGAGTATCCTAATAATCACATAATACTCGATTCTAATGTAAAATTACTAACATATCCCTAGTGTATACCTTTGACCTAAAAGTATCTTGGTAACCTTAAAAGACTTAAAAATGATCATAAGAGGGTGAACCTATCCTAAATATACACTTTTGGCATAAAAGTATCTCGGCGAGTACATCAGCCTTGGTTGTAGGGGAAATTATTGAAATGCCTTAAGAGATTACCTTCATCTTGAAAGCATCTTGGTACCCCTAAAGAACACAAAAATGTAATAAATGGTTTTTTTACGCTAAATAGGTAATTTAGATCTTAAGGTGACCTAAAATGCAAAAATTACAATTAACCCTCAAACTTTTTTAAAATTACATTTTGTACCCCTCGGAGAATTAAAAGAATACAAAAGTTTTTTTTAATACTTTACACCCCTGAGGACCAGAGGAATGCTAAAATAATCAAAATGCCTTAAATAGGGAATTTAATGTTAGAAATAACCATTTTGACCTAAAATGCTAGGTTTTCCTAATGGTCCTTAAAGTTTTCTCAATTTACAAATCGGTTCCTACATAATTAGAACACAAAATTAAATATCAAACATATCCAAATCAATACAAAAATCATATCAAAATTCACAAAGAAGGTTTAACCAAGCACTTTAGCCTTCGGACAATTTTTTTTAAGTTTGGCAAACAAGTCCCTAAACTTTTTAAAATTACAAATTGGTCTCAAAAAGGTTAAAAATGTATGATATGCATCTAAACATGTTAACAAGGCATGGAAAATGCCCCTAAAGATTTACCAAGAATTCGCTAAGCATAAAAGGTCTTAAAACAATTCCTCAATCTTGCAATTTAATCTTTAGAGTTTTCATATTTACAAAATAGCCTTAAAAAATCAAAACTTCATAAATAAGCCCTTGTTAAATTGGCCAAGCATGGAAACAACTTTCTAAGGCCTTTATTTGGGAAAATTATTTTTAGGTCCCTATAATTTTTAAACATGACAAGATAGTTCAAATATCATAAAATCAAGCACGAAAATTCCTTTAAAGATCATCATCAAATTCGGTCAATCATTGACAAACAAGAAAAAATATTTTTAACATGAATACATGAATATCAACATATATCCTAATTTCTACCTTGCTCATATCATTATCAACATGTATAAAATCAAGAAATATGGACATATAAAAATATTTTATCAAATATTCATGTGAAAATACCAAGGAAAATAACATAATCATAAACATATTCACATTGTAAAATAGATAACATATCAACAAAAGCATGTTTTCTTGATAAAGATCAATTTTTTTTTGTTAAGAAAAATCAAACTTAGAACTTATTCATGGTTTTTACGCTTGACCCTTCAACATGGATTAAAATCCATTAACACAATTGATCATCAAGCTCACTAAAAGGAAGAAAATTATGGAAAACGAAAAAGATAAGCAAAATTTGAAAGAAACTACCTTGAAAGCTTGAAATTTAGGGGAAAAAAGCTTAAAAATACATAGCAAAATGGCCAATTTTTGGCACGAAAGCCATTAGCCCTTAAACCTAATATCTTCTTCCTATTTATAAGAGGTACATTCAACCAAGGGGATCCATGGCTGAAAATCATTTTTTTTTCTTATTTATTTATTATTTTTGTTAGATATTAGTGAATTAAGATAAGGACTCATTAAATTATTATGTATCACTTGCTTAGTCATCATGCATAACTTATGATCTAAGATCATCTAATGGGATAGTTTAAACCAAACTAAATTCATTAGGGAAAACTTAGAATCCAATTAGACTAGTTTCCATGAAATTAGTTAAAAAATATCCAAAATTAAAATAAAATAAAAATAAAAATTAATAATCATAAATAAAATTTTAAAAATGAAATAATGAAAAAAAAATCTTGATTGGAAATGTGAAAGTCGTAACATTATACGAGAAAAATCCTCACGAAGGAAAATTGATATATAAAATTCAAAACTCATAAAATAAATTAGATTTCAAAAACATCTAACATGAATTTAATAAAAATATTTGATGAATTTTAAGAATTTTAAACCTAAAAAAATCCCACAAAAAAATTTTGCAGAGGAGAAAACCTTATACATTAAAAACAAGAAAAATTCTAAAAACAATTCAAATTTTGAGAAGAATGAGATGAATTTAATACTTTGCTCAAAACATTAATTTATAAAAATAATAGAGATAGAAACCTGAATTTTGGAACAAATTTCACTGAAAAATTTTTTGAGTAAAACACCAACGGTACAATGAAAAATTCAAAATTAATTGACTATTGACAATTTGACACTTGGTACAAAATGCCAATACATATTTTTTTCTTGAATATTTTTTATTTTTTGAGTGCCTATCAACATAAATACTTAAGGGGTATCAATAAAAAGATACGATGGCCAACTTCCTAAGTTTTATAGAAAAATCTCAAAAAATTC
The DNA here is from genome assembly GCA_038382065.1 of Adansonia grandidieri. Classification (NCBI taxonomy): domain Eukaryota; kingdom Viridiplantae; phylum Streptophyta; class Magnoliopsida; order Malvales; family Malvaceae; genus Adansonia; species Adansonia grandidieri. Next base: position 49,427 of record JBBYHK010484020.1, on the reverse strand, counting down.
CTAAAAATAGGAATTTAACCATGATATCATTCACGAAAGTGGTTTTCGAAATTTGTTAAGAAAATATTTAAAAATTGATTTTTCTTTTAAATATTCATCTTTTTTATCCAAGATTAGTCATTAACATGACATTTTTCTATCATGTACATGTGTGGCCATTTAGGTATGACTGAACCAATTATAAAAATGCTAGGTCCACCTGGAATAAGTTGACCTCTCTTAGGGTGACCACTATGTTCTCATTCTTAGATAATTGGGACAATTGGAAACAGAGCCTAGACAAAATTAGGTGTCTACACAATGGTAGCAAGGAGTTACTGTAAATTTATTGTATTTTCAGAGTTTAAGTAGGAGGAAAATAATAGTGTTTGAATTGAAGTAAAATGACTAAGATAGATAGAGTTCTAGTTAGACTAGGATTACTCCAAGATTACACTAAAGACAGTTCTAGTTAGAGTAGGACTCTTCCAATTTTAATTTTCTTAAGATTTAAAATCTGACATGATTAAATTAAATTAAATTAAAATTAAATAATAAATAAAAAATTATAAAAGTTAGCTTGGTTTGCGTAATACACCTTCCTAAGAGGTTAAATCCAATTAAAACTCTTAAATGTCATTAAACACCTAATTATCTAATTGAATTATTTTTCTTAAATTGTTTAAGATATAAATTGGATAATATAATAAACATGGAGTTAAAATTTGATTAATCTGATGAATTAAAAAATATGTTGAATTTAAATGATTTATCCTATTTTGAATAAGATATATTCTAATTTGATTAAAATAAATATTAATCATGTAAGAAATTTATCATTTAATTAAATTAAATATGGATTAATTATTTAAATATCAAATTTTGGTAACTTGAATTTAATACACATGTTTATATATATTCACAATTGTTGTGAATGCATAGGATTATTATGGACTAAGCCTAATATGATTGTGAATGTAGCGTTAATTGTTTATGAATGCTTAAATTTTTTTAAATAGGGTTTCTGAACCTTGCCTTATCTCTATTTTTCTTTGAGGTTGTAAAATTTTTTTCTCGCCTAAATCCCCTCGAATGCAACTCGAGGTTTTTTTATTACAAAATGATTAGATTACATAAAAGTATAAAATTAGGATTAGTTAGGAAAAATTGTGTAACTCAAAGATGGAGATCAAAGCGAAGGCACCATAAAGCCCCCAAGTTTGCAAAAAGCGTTTGAAGACTTTGTATATAATCATCTAAGGATTGATCAAGCAATTTCCTTTGATGGCTTAAGGAAATTGAAGTAGATTGTAGTCCATAATCATCCAATTAGTATGCATTATAGTAAATTTATTTTATGCAATATTATAAATGCTATTCATGCAAGTGTGATGAGACCTTAATTGAAAGATAAAATGAACAAACCAAATCCTTCATACAATATTGAGTCATGCTTCGCATGATAAGGACGCCTTCCATCATTCATAGCAAGATACTAGAGTTCTAACTGCATGTGACTTTTTAGGTAAACCCAAGGTTCCTTTTATCCAAACTGCTTGAGTTATGAATAATGGATCTTATTCAACTAATGTCGTGTTGTTCGGATGCTTACAAACTTGATCACATAGCATTAGAGGTGAAAGTTAGGCGGAATACATATGATGCATTTAGGCAAAGAGTAGCCACCTAACTGATCTAAGAGTTGCATAGAGATGCAATTAGCAAGCTACATTGCCTACCCTATTAGGCATCTTGCAATTTGCTGTTGTAACATTTTGAACCCACTAGAAATGCTTTAAAGAGATTTTCAAATAATAGTGAGGGATATTATTTTAAAAAATTAGTGAAAAGACAAATAAAGATTTAAACCTTGTCATTATTGGTTTAATACATGAATAACTAATTAATACTTGTTTTATACTAGGTTGTTGATAATGGTATATATTAACTACATTGGAGGGCACACTTGATGCCATAAACCCAAAATGTTTTAACTAGTATGGAAAATTGAAAAGTGTTCTCAATAGAAGGAAGGTAGTTGAATTTAACATAAGTTAAAATACTCCACTATTGATTCAAGCACCTAGATAATTGATTCAAGTTGTGCATCACACTTATGTAATTACATAAGTTTGTTGAAAAATAGAAAAGAGTTGGGCTTTATTGAGGTGGTTCTAAGAATGGGCAATAAGGCAATGGTTGTCATTATTGCCATTAGAAATTATACCATATCATTGCTTATAGGCATGACCTTGGAACAAAAATAATATCTTTATGTTCCCAGATTGTCAAGAAATATCATTTCAATCTCATACTTCACTGACAATGATAATTTCAAATTTAAAATAAAAGAAAAAGTTACACTATCATTTTAAATGACATGATCTATGGATTGGCCTCATTGAAGAATAGGTTGTTTGTTATGGATTCTAAAATACTTTTACACAATGTGAATGCGAAGAAAGCTAAAAAGATTGATCCATCAGAAGCTTATATCTAGCATTGTTGGCTTGGGCATGTAAATGAGACTCCAATGGCCAAGTTACATAAGCAAGCTATCTTGACCCATTTGATTATAAATCATATAGGACATGTGAATGTTGTCTTCTTGGAAAAATGGCCAAGTCTCTTTTCATAGGTAAAAATGAAAGGGCTAGTGATTTTGGGGCCTTGTACATTCATATATCTGTAGACCAATTAATATAACGGCTAGACATGGGTTTTCCTACTTCATTACCTTTACCGATGATTGCTCTAGGTATGGGTACGTGTACTAATGAAGTATATGTCCGAAGCTTTTAAAAAGTTTAAAAAGTTTAGGGATGAAATGGAGAATCAACTGGCAAAAAAATTCTTGCTCTTAAATCTGAACGAGGAGAAGAATATTAGTCTAGAATTTTTAGGTCATATGACAGAAAATGGTATCCTCTCACAATGGACTCCACCTAGAACTCCACAACATAACAGAGTGTCTAAAAGGAGAAACTGAACTTCATATGACATGGTTCGCTACATGATGTCTAAGATAAACCTTTCGATATTCTTATGGAGACATGCATTAGAGACTACTGCCTATATTCTCAATAGGGTTCTCACCAAATTTTTGGATAAGATACCATATAAGATATAGCATGGTAAGAGAATAATTCTATCTCACCTTAGGATTTGGGGCTATCTAGCTTATGTGAAGTGAACAACAACTGTGAAGCTTAGAGCTTCATTAGCCAAATGTAAATTTATGGGAAATCTTAGAGACTCTCACAGATGTTATTTTTACAAGCCCAACTAAACAAAAAGCATTTATTTCTAAACATGTTGTCTTCTTAGAGAAAAAGTATTCTACTAGAAGAGTTCAATAAGAGTAAAATTGACATTAAATAATTTTACGAACCATAATTGACACTTGGATGGAATTAGGGCCACTAGTTGAAGCATTAACTCTTCAACCTAAAGCTCAAGGGACACAATAACTCTATCAATCTAATAAGATCAGGTAAGCTCTAGAGAGTTACAAATTTCTTATGGATCAAGGTGACTTACCTTATGGTACTGTATTTACCAATTTGGAGGAAGCAATGTCTGACATTGATTCTGATAAATGACTTAAATCCACGAAATCTAAAATAGATGCCATGAAAGTTAACTAAGCATGGACTTTGGCTGATCTAGTTGAAGGGATAAAACCCATAGGCTGTAAACAGGTCTTTAAGAGAAAAAAACTGACATAGATGGCAATGTACAGAGGTATAAAGCCAAATTATTGGAAAAAGGCTGTAATCAAGTACAAGGCATTGACTATAAGGAAACCTTTTCACCAGTTGCCATGGTAAAATCCATTTAAATCAAGCTTACTATAGCTACAAGTCACAATTATAAGATATCGCAGATGGATGTAAAAATTGCATTCCTCAATGTGATTTACAAGATGATGGGTACATGACACAACCTAATTGTTTTATGTCCAAGACAAATCCAAATCAAGTATGAAGACTAAGAAAGTATATATATCGTCTAGAGCAAGCCTTATAGTTAGAATATTAGATTTGATGAAACAATTAAAGAACTTGGTTTCATAAAGAATCTTAATGATCCATGTGTCGACAAGAAGGTGAATAGGTAAGCTATTATTTTCTTGCTGCTATATGGTGATGACTTATTGCTCGTAAGAAGCGGCATTACAATTTTGCAAGCCACTAAGGTCTAGTTGTCCAAACAATTCTCCATGAAAGATTTAGGAGAAGTAGCATATATACTGAGAATTAAGATCTATAAAGATAGATTGAAAAAATTGCTTGGCTTATCCTAATCCCCTTACATAGTTAAGGTGCTAAAGAGGTTTATCATGGAAAACTCTAAGAAGGGAAACCTACCTATGGTACATGGTGTACATTACTCTGACGAGTTACATCCTAAGATATTAAATGGAAAGACACATATGAAAGGCCTAAACTCCTTCTTAGGGATAATATTGATGCTAACTTCTAATATGATTGGGTTGATAGCAAATCATAATTTGGTTTTTTATTTACCTTTATTAGTGCTATATTCAATTAGAAAGGTTCTAAACATGAAAAGACTATAGACTCAATAACTGAACTGAATACATCCTCATGTGTAAGGTTATATTGGAGGAAGTTTGTGTAGATATGTTCATTTAATGAACTTGATGTGGTTTCGAGCATTTTTATTGTGATAATAATGAAGCCATAGTACAACCTAAGGATCCAAGGTCTTATCACATAATGAAACATGTGTTACGGCTGTATCATATCATTAGATATATTATAAAAAGACTTGATGTTGTATGAAACGAGTATCCACCAAGGAGAACTTTGATAATCCTTTCACTAAAGTTCTATACTAGCAAGAACAAGATCGTCATATGGAAGGCATAAGGCTTAGACATATTAGCAATTGGCTTTAGTGCTAATGGGAGATTGTTAATGTAAGCCTTGCAAGCCAATCATTGTGGCTTGTAAGGCACTAGCATTTAGTGATTTCAAGCAATCAAACATTATATTTAATTAATGTTATAAAGGTGTTTCTTTATCCATAAGATTTAATTGTATAATTATTATAAATATCTTAGATGGATAAAGCCCATTAAACATATTAACCTTATAAGGAAATTGTAAAAGGTTACAATTATGAATCCCTATGCATCAAAGCTATGTTTCTAAAACATTCTTAGTCATTGTCAAAACAAGGTATTAACAATGAACAAAGACTGGCATATGTAAGCCTCTATGCACATGATGCATGCAGCTAATCTCATAAGTTGAAGTATAGAAATACTTGAGGGCATCATATGATTATTTTTTTTGCTAACGAGTTTATTGAACTTGACTGGCTATGAGAGTTCCATTTGGTATTTCAATTAAAGTGTTTATAGAAATACTCTCATGTGTTAATAGTGTAAGTGATTCTTAGACTTATGACACCTGGTTATCTCATATGAGGAGTGTCATGCTTTAATTCCATCACAAACAGGTCCACAATAGATGGATGCTTATGGTATGATGGTTTTAGGTATGGCATGAATAATATGGTAGGTGAATGAGTGGTCTAAAGAGGATTCATCATCCCAAGTGGCTTGAGGGGATATATATCGCATGTACCCAACTTGTGTCAACTCAAAGTCCTTGGCCAAGGCAATATTGATTATAGAGTTAACATATAGGGGTTGCATACTAATATGGAATTGGTTGAGAGTAGACATTGAACCATGCTCTTACTAATTTTAGGATATATGATGGAAGGATATTTATTCCATTATGATACTGAGCACTGAAAGGCTTGTCAAAACCATAATAACACTCCTTACATGTTGGGTGGCCGTAATGCATTACTAGATGCCAATCTTGGTCTATAAATATAAAATATTCTTAATTGGGTTATTTTATATTTATTGTCAATAAGATGGAGGCCTAATGGTTAAGCATATAAGGGTCATTAGTAAAAATTAAATTAAGACTAGGTTTATATGTCTAATACAAATAATAGTTACTTAGGCCTAATTTAAATAAGTTCAAATTGGCCATGAGCAAAATTACAATTTCTCAAAATTTAAAATTTTAAACCCTAGGCTACATAAACCCTTGTTAGCCATTCCTCTAGCTTAATAGAGGCTTTAAAAATCAGCTCAAGGAGACCAAAATAGGGTTAGGTGAATCCTCTTAAAATCCCTATGGAAGATTGTACCAACTTATTTGTAATAGGAGGAAAATTAGCTTTTTTTCTTTGCTTTGATTATTGAATCAAGGTCTTCTATGTGTAAAGGAAGGTCTATTGAAACCTAAGCTACTAGCATGGCTCCCGATAACAAAGTTTTTCTTATTTGTTAAAGGTTTTTTGAGTCACTTATGTGGATAATTGTTAAAGGTTAGACACTTTGATGGCTTTGGTTTGTGACAACCGGACTCAGCTTTTTTGATAATTGGGTCATGGAATTGCTAAAAGACTTTGCAAGATAGAGGTATGTTTGAATCTTGAATAATTATTTAGGTTTCTTAATCTGAAAGATTAATCAAGATCTTGCAAGATGTTCTTATTTTGGGAGTTTCTAATTAGTATTTTTAACATGTTTCCATTGCCATGTTTATATCTTATTTATAAAATTTTTGTAATTTCATTATTTGTTGCACTGAGACTTCCTATATTCACCTTTATAAATAGATATTAGACAGAAGCTTATATGTTGTCAGAAACATATAGGATATCCTTTGGATTGAAGTTTTAAGTGTTTATCGTCAAACAAATTCTACTTGTCTCTTTGTGAAAAGAATTTCTTCAATGAGTTAGACAAATAGAGATAACCAAATGAGATAGAAGATGAAACTCGGGCATGCTATAGAAAAACAAATAACTTAGACTCCTCATCCTTCATAAATTTAAAAGGCAATTCATCCGTAATAATCATACAAATCAAAGTATTTTGAATAGCATCTTGTCCAAACACATAGGCTGACAAATCTACTGTTCTTTGGCTAGATTTTTAAATTCATGTTTGTTGTTGTATTTTATTTTTATGCCATATGTATTATGATTTTTTTAAATGCTTTACTAACACTTTTTTTATTGGTGACAATTTTGCATTCATATTTTTCAAATTAAATCTTTTTTTTCAAAAATTGTTAAGATAAATCTTCATGTTAGGGCCTTCAAGTGTTTAATAAGAAGTACCCTTTTTAAAACCAAATCTAAAGATCATTTGGTAAAAACCCCTATCTCATTTCTTTCACTAGTTAAGGACATAAAGAGATATAAAATTTATTCAACAAATCAGGTTCGTTATTTTAAAAATTCATTTAAGCATAAAAAAGGATTAAACAAAAATAATGGCAAATTAAAACTGAGAAAATCTAAATTGAGATAGTTTATGGTTAGATAGTATCGATTTCGAGTGTCATGAGGTGCTAATCCTTCCCCTTGTGAAACTGACACTCAGACCCACTTGCTAAACTGTAGTATACAGACATTAAAATTGAATCTTTGAGTTTTGCAACTCAAAATACCGATTTTAATAGGTGTTTGATCATACTTAACCCAAATAATTGATAGTGACTCTAGGTTTTTAGCCATTTTGTGGTGGCCAACAAAGAAGAGTCAGATGCTCGCTTTGTCTAATGATCTTCCCCAATTCAAACATAAGAAACACATCTCACTCACCATCTCATGCATAAAATCTTATCGAAGATGTATATTTATGCCAAATGTAATCCTTCAAAGGGGGTAAGTTATGAAATTTGATGTCACTCGTTCCTTTTGCCACTATGAACTGAAAACTTTAAACCACATGAATGCATCCCTACCTCTTTATTATGGTCCCTCATTGTTACACCCTTCTCACTTTTTGCCTCAATAAATCTCCTATTACCTGATTGGATCAAAGCTAACATGACTTATAAACTCCCCTATCATTCTCTTAATATTGCATGCAGACTGGTTTTCATCTACTTTCTTTAGAGCTCTAGCTGGCTAGAAATGTAGTGACATTTTGTAATCTTTTTCATCATGTTTCCATCATTCATAAAATAGTCCTTTTAGCAGCCAAATTCTTTGCCTTCTCTCGTAGATAAAAAACATCTATGCTAACCCACCTTTATTGTTATCAAGTGGAACTATTCGTAATATAGATGGTTCAAACTCAATACTGATGAATCAACTATTGGAAATCCAAGAAGAGCTAGAGTAGGCTCTATTATTTGTGACCATAAAGGACAATGGATCATTAGCTCTCATCATTTCAATAGGCATGCCAACAATGCAGTTACTAAATTCTATGCTCTTCGAAATGGCCTTCTTTCAACTAGGTAGAGAAATATTCCCCATGTTAACATTGAGTTGGATGCCTTATTTGTTATAGGTCTGGTTTCACACCTCATCCTGGATTCCTTGGTTTTTGATTATAGGATTCTATTAAATGAGATTCACTAGAAAAAGAATCTACATGTCTTTCATGAAGGGATAGGCGTGTCGATGCCCTTGATCATGAAGGTAATGAACTCACTCCTCAAATAGCCATGCATAGCAAGAATTCAGATTCTTATTATGCTGTGTATATTGAAACACTTAATTTCATGTCTTCTTTTGTTGCTGCAGATGCAACTTGACTACCATTCTACTTTTTAATTATGAAATCTTCTTTTTCTACCAAAAAAAGTTATTTAAGTTTTGCCAACTGGTTAGGATTGTCATGAGGTCTATAGTCATAGAGCATGTTAGGGTTAACCTTTCTCCATCCTTCAAAATTTTAACAAAAAAAAAAAAAAGTTATTGATATATTCCCTTGTATCGTACTTCCTTTAATTTATAAGTTTTATTATTAAATTTAGCTTAGCAATAATATTAAAAGCATGATACTCTCATAGCAAGATTTTTTTTCTTAGAATATATCCATTTTAATTAAATAATTGAGGAGACTTGATATGATTTGGGAAAAAAGAGAAGAAAAATAAAAATAAAAAATAGAAAGAACATATACTATTTTAGTATTAAGTATCTTTAATATTAATATAATAATTTTATATTAATTATAAAAGTAAGTATGAAAAATTTACTTATTTATAAATTATAATAATACAAATGTATTTGAAATCTTAATTTCTAAAAAAGAGAAATCTTGACTAAAAAAAAATATAAATTTTTTTGTTTGCTCCTTGTCCTATCTTTTTTATTTTTATTCCTTCTCTTTTTTTTCTTTTCTTTCGTATTTTTTCTTGAATTTGAGTTGAGTGCACAAATCTTAAGTCAGGTCGTGAGCCTACACACAAAACCTAACCTGGTCAAAACACTTTATTTGGAGCATCTATTAAAAAAAAGCCAATTTTTTTTCATTTTTCCTCCTCTTTCTACACCTTTCTTATCTATTTATCACCAAAGATTCAACTGTTTGTCAATAACACCATAGAAATCAATTTTTGAAAAAAAAAAAAAACAAGATTCAATGTTAAATTCCAAAAATTAAGGACAAAAAAAAATCTAGATTTTGACAAAACCCTAGAATTCGACTACCTCCCCATTGTTCTCTATCAGTAGAAGTAACCTTTAAAGTGCAAAATTTGTCGGGAATAGCTTTTCATCCATCTTCTTCTTCTTCTTCTTAACTTAGTTTTCCTTTGTTTTCAAAAAAATATATTTAAAATTTAAATATGAAAAATCATCTTTAGTAAAAAATCCTCTTTAAACCCTAAAAGATTACTTTTTAATTAAATGGCTTTATGGTTGCTAATCTTTTGAATGACATTTTTTGTGATTTTTTCAATATTTTTGAATATTTGAGATTAATTTTTTTAAGAAAATAAAAGTTAACAAATTTAAAAAAATAAAGACCTAATTAGACAACTTCATGAACAATATCAATTTACTAATCAGTGCGCGACATGTGACACAAAATTAGACAATGTCATGAGGCTTATTTTGATTTATTTTTGTGTTAATATTTTTATTGAATATTTGAAATTAAAATATTAAAATAAATAAACAACCAATCCATGCAAGACACATGACTCAGTATAAATCAATCCCATGAATAATACAATTTAGGGATCAAGGTCAGTTAGTAGAGTGTTGGACTCTTAATTCTGATGATAAGGAATCAAATGCTAACAATCTCAACTCAAAGTCAAAGCTAGAAATATTACTGACGGGCATCGAGATATAATTTTTTATTCGAATTGGGTTGGGTCTTAAACAAGCAAATTATTTTGCAATGTGGGCACGACCTAGCTCTTGGACGACATAGGAAAACATTAAATTCAAAGGTTTATATCTGATGAACTGACTATGAATAATTATATACATTGTCAATAAACCAGATCATGGTACCTCATTAAAGTTTCTAAGAATAAATACATATAACTTTATTTTTTATGAGATGGCATCATTTGGTTTACTAACAATGTATAGAATTATACACTACCAGTATATCAAATCGAAATCCTAAACTTAAATACCATAAATGATATTAAAATTGTTAATGATATAATATTATGAAATAATTTTTTTAATTTTTTTTATATTATAATCCATGTTGCATATAAAACACTAATAAGAATTAGCCTTAGTGTAAGAAAAACCTATTTTCAAATTAAAATTCATAAAACTATTTCATATTGCAAAAAAAAAAAAAAAAACATTAGACAACATATATTTAAAAAAAAGTAAAATTAATTAAATACACAAGTTGTTTTGAAGATTGCAATAATTTAACTATTTTATTCTTTTATTTGTTTTCCTCTTATGAATGTAAAATTAAAAATTAATACAATAATTAATGTAAACGTATCTATTTAATTGATTGAAAAGGCAAATAAAGAGAATTAAGCTAATCATAATTAATGAGTTTTATATTAAAAGTATTACCAAATTTTTTATTTCAAATAAAAAATCTACAAATGGGGTTAAATTAAAATATTTGAAAGATACAAATGTAAGCTTACCTTGTTTTTAAGTGATGACATAAAACTATGAAAGTATTCCAAAAATCTTTAAAAAGATTTAGGAGGCCAAACGTAAATTTACCATTTTTTTAAGTCGTAATTTCAAAATATGGAAAGGTCTTAAAAAATTTAGGGGGAGGGCGAAAATGTAAATTTACCATTTTTAAGTGATGATAAAAACATATTACAGAAGTTATGAAAAATTTTGGAGAGGCCAAGGCGCCTACCTATGTCATGAGCCTTGACTTTAGCTTAACAAATTGCACAGCTTTAAGCTTGGAAATCGCTTCCTTCTATGCCTGTTACAACCTTATATGTAGCTTAACAACATATTTGGTTACTTTTTTACCTTAAGCATCAAAGTATATCTATCAACTCTAGCACCCTCTGACTTTACTTGTATTGTAGGCATGACGTGGTAGAACTAGTCCATCTTCCTCAATCCATCAACCTCCATATCAATAATTGGCATTATTTATGGGAACAGATCTAATAAACCAACATCCCACAACCTATTATTTTACTAAACCAACTCATCATTGTGGCTTCTCAGCTAAGCAACTCTGCTACCACTATCCTAATTATGTCAAAGACAAACACCTATTAGACCACTATCAGGTGTCACGATGCCCAAATCTACATGATGCCGAGTGTAGCATGATTAACCATGACAAAACTTCCCTTACCATATACATACCTATAGATGTATCCTTACATATACCCCCGAATACCACTACCTGTAGGCAAATAGGCATAACCATAAAACTTTTACCAAAATTTGCTCACCTCGATCTCACCTTTTCTCTACCACAAACATGTGGTATCATATTTAAATGCTATAACCAATGTTATTCTAAGAAGTCTATCAACTCTTATCAATGCTGCCCAAACTATTGCTATTGCCTATACACATCCACCGATCATTGAAGACACAAGCCACTAACAACCACCTGACATATTTATTTAACTAGATGAGCATGAACCCTTTAATACCCATACTAAATAAGCTTATCCACCACCTGTTCCATAACCCAATTACCATAGGCAATATATTGCTTAGATCCAGGCCGTGATCAATCACATGCCTGCACAACCAGTCATTATACAATAATTGCTTTAAATGCAAATCAATCGACAAAACCCCTAAACACAAGGCAATTAGCAAAATTTCAAAACTTAGGCTAATCACTAAATTAAGTACCCGCATACCAGAATATGAAAAACCAAAGCTAACCTGACCAACCAACAAACTTGAAAAACCAACAAGATCAAGAGAGTTCTTACTTGACTTCAACTAAAAATTGATCGATGGGACAAAGGGAGATGAGACTAAAAGAGTTTGATAGGCATCCGACACAAAATTCAGCCTTAGTAGATCAAGTGACATCCTTCAAACAAGAAATCTAAAGCTTGAAGCAAACATATAAGAATAACTAGGAATGGCTCAATATTAAACATAATCCCCTATCCCTAGTTGTTCTTTAAGTACTCATCCCCAAAAAAATCAAACTTTTGCCAAGTACTTATGACGGGACAACCGATCTCGCTGATCTCTTAAATCACTTTAAAGTATTCCATAACCTATTACATGTGCTAGATGCAGTTCAATGTCAAGTGTTTCCTACCACTCTCCATGGACCAGCGTGTTCGTTGTGGTATTCTTTGAAACCAGATTCCATTATGAACTTTAATCAAATAAGAAGATAATTTTTAGCTCACTTTTTGAGTTATCGCATGACTATTAGAACTGTATCCAGCTTGATGGCTGTAAAGCAAAACCCTAAAGAAACCTTTAGAGAATATATAAAATGCTTCAATATAGCTACACTATAAGTCCCAGAGTTGAATGATGAATGGGCTATTCCAGCTTTTATCTCGGGAATATAGTACAAGCAACTACAATATGCTTTAATTCACGCATAGCCAATAAAGCTTTAATAGCTTTATGAGAAGGCTCAAAAATATGTAGATGCTAAGGATATAGAGATCAACAATAGAAAAAATAGTGATCAAATCAAGAAAGAAAAAACATTTTGGTGGATCTAGAAAAAAGTTAGATTGCTTTAGCCAAAAAACTGGTTACCCAAAAACAAAGACGAACCAAGTTGGCAACACAGGCAACTCTAATTAGAAAAGAAACTAAGCATTGACCTACAATAAGTATGGCATTTACACTTCTCTTAATGCCAGTTTCATGTAGATCATGTATGCCATCATGAAGGTTTAGTAGAAATACCATCACTATTAAAAGATAAGAGGAGTCTTGGGAATCAAAGAAAGCACTGTGAGTTCCATGACAATATTGATCATGTGATGGAAGAATGGGTAAGCCTTAAAAATGCTATCGAAGCCCTAATACAAAAGAAAGAAATCAAGTAGTTCATCAAGAACACTGATGCTAGGCAAGACACATTATAGTTATCCATAAGAAACTATGATAAGGTTGTAGAGAAGCTATCAGTGATCAACACAATTAATGTTATTGTAGGGTACAATAAAGAATGGACGAGTAGTAAATCTAAGAGGAAATTCTACCTTAGATCCATAATAATAGTTGACACGTATCCTAAAAGTTCTAACTAAGATAGTTAGACTGTTATCTTTAATGAGGACAATAACGAGCAACTTGTAGACAACATCAACAACATAATTGTTGTTTTAGCCACTATCGAAAAACTATAATGTTAATAGGATTTTGATCGATAACAGTAGTCCCATTGATATTCTACAATGGGATAACTTTCCAAAAAAGGGGATATTAAGTTTAAAGCCATCATTGCCTATATTAAGCTTTGCTAATCAACCAAAAATAGTTAAAAAGACTATAACACTATCCGTACCACTTAGTGATGGCAAACATATAGTAAATATAATGGTAGACTTCCCTGTGGTCGATTAGCCATCTGCATATAATGCAATACTAGGGCAACAAGTGATGAAAAACAAAACTGATTATAGCTATTTATTGTCTAACAATAAAATTTCTAACACTAACTAGAGTGGGGTACCCCTCAAGCCAATCAAACAACTGCCTAACAAAGTCACTTGATGTTCATAGAGTTAAAGAGGAAAGGGTAGTACAACTTAGATGATAGGTAATACGTGTTGTTTAAAAGCACTATAGTAGTAAAAATGATAACCTCGATGGATAAAGAAAGCTTATGCTTGAGAGTTTAGATGCGAGAAATTTTTTATATCGTCCCAAATCTTAGCCCGTTAAAGAGATGATGAAGATAATCCTCCATCCCCCTGATCCAAATCTCTTTACCATGATCGTATCATCACTTGACCAATAGGCAAGGAAAGATTTGTGTTAACTTTTTATGGCAAAAAAAATGATGTTTTTTGCGTGGTTAGTAGCCAACATGCGAAGCATCAACATAAGTGTTATCATGCACTCGCTAAATGTAGGCCTACGTAGTACACTCGTGCAATAAAAATGCATGAATTCACATTAGAGAAAGTTTGAACGATTAGGGAATAAATAGATAAATTGTTGTCTACAAGATTTATCATGGAAGTACCATATCTTAAATGGCTAGCAAATATAGTAATGGTAAGAAAAGCAAATGATAAATGGAGGATATGCATAAACTTTAAACAAAGCATGCTCAAAAGACAGTTATCCACTCTCACCATCAATCGACTGATCGACACTTTTGATGGGCACAGATTTTAATCTTTCATAGATTTTTTTATGGTACAACTAGGTAAAAATGGACCTACATGATAGAAAAACAAACAGCCTTTGTCATAGAAGATAGAACACTTTGTTACCAGGTATTGTCCTTTAAGCTAAAAAATGTGGAAGCCACTTATCAACGCCTAGTGAATAAGATTTTCAAAAACCAAACCAGGTGATCCTTGGAAGTATATGTGGACGACATGTTGGTCAAATGCACTTCTATTGAATAGCATATCTATGATTTGACAGAGACCTTCCAAGTATTTTGATAATATAACATGAAGCTCAACCTATTTAAGTGTGTATTTGGGGTGGTGACAAATAAATTCTTAGGGTTTATGGTATCTTCCCGAGGAATAGAAGCACACTTAGAGAAAATTTAAGCAATACTAGAAATAAGCCTACCAAAGCCAACTAAGAAAGTGCAACGACTAACAGGTAGAATCGTAGCACTTTATCAATTTATTTTAAAGCTTGCTGATAAGTGTTTGCCTTCTTCAAGTTGTTTAGGGGAGCTACCAGATACGAATGGATAGACAAATACCAAAAATCATTTAAGAATCTGAAGAAATATCTTTGTTCACCATCATTACTTGACAGGCTAAAACAAAAAGAACAACTATTTTTATACCTCCTCATTTTTGATGAGATGATCACTGCTATCTTGGTCAAGAAAGAAGACATGCAGTTCTTGGTGTTCTAAGTTAGTAAGGTGCTACAAGCGAGTGAACTCAATTACACCAAGATTGAAAATTTGGTACATGCGCTTGTTATGGCCATAAGGAAATTAAGGGAATATTTTCAGGCACATCCTATAACGGATCTAACCAATCAACCTTTGAAAGAAGTACTTTTAAAAGTAGACTTGGCTCGAAGAATGATTAGATAGAGTGTAAGCTCAGTGAGTTCTAGCCCTAAGAAGGTGATTAAATTGCAAGCCCTAGCCAACTTTATTACCAAGTACTCATTTACATCATTTAAGGATACCATCCGGTCTTCAGGAGAAGATAATGATAGCATTATCGCCTTAGCAAAACCTGACCCCAAACAAAAAATAGCTAGATCAAAAACTTATTATTAGAAATAGAGCTAACTGTTTGACACTTTACGTCGATAGATCATCCAAAAAGGGATAAGTAAAAAAGGATAGTCTTTTTGATAGACCTTAAAGGCCATGAATAGCAATATGGTCTATCTTTCGAGTTTATTGCCTTAAAAAATGCAATAGAGTATAAAGTATTGATACTAGGGTTAGAGTTGGCGAAACACTAGGAGCTTGCCGTCCATAATCTATACAAACTCGTGACTGGCGGTAAATTAAGTCAATGGACTATAAAAGGTTAAAGACTAGCTATTAACCATATACCACCACATAATCTCTAAGCTGTGTAAATCCTTCGATTATGTGGCCATTGAGCGAATACCATGCGACAAAAATGGTCGAGCTGATTCACTATCTAGAATAGTGAGCAACATGGAAATTACAAGTCGAGGAAAAGTTTTCTCGAATATGTTAAAAGTCTTACTTATCATAAACATATTCATAAGATAACTACTAGCAATGGTGATAACCAGATGACCCTTATTATGTCATTTCTCTATGACAATGTTGAACCTATTGATCATTTCCTATAAAAGTAATTGGAAAAGAGGGTCGCTATGTATGTAATCATTAATGATGTCTTATACAAAAAATTGTTCACTATCCTTATTTTCAAGCGCTTAGATCGAGATAAAGCAAACTATATCTTAAGGGAAATCCATGAAAGAGTATGATGCAATCACTTGGGGTATGGAGCCTCAGCACAAAAATCCTTGAGACATGGTTGCTTTTGGCCAACAATAAGGAAAGACACCATAAACTTGGTTAAAAGATGTGATTCAAGCCAGTAATTCACCATACCTAGACAACCTGCAAAAGTGCTAAAGTAAGTCCTCAGCCCATGGTCTTTTCTATGTTTAGGAAATTAACATATTAAGTTTATTCCTATTGGCAATGTTACAGCAAAATTTTTTGATCATGTCATGTGATTATTTCACCAAGAGGGTAGAAGCGAAACTTGTGGCAACTAATATAGCAAGATCTATGGAAAGCTTTATTTGGAGCTTTATCTTCTATAGATTTTGGATACCCAATGTCCTCGTAACTAACGATGAGAAATAACTACAGGTAGACAAGTTGTAGAACTAATGTGAAAAATTTCACATCAGCCTACTGCAAAGCTCAATCATTCATCCCCAATCTAATGTTAGATGAATCTATGAAAAAAAAACATACTTCAACCACTGAAAAGAAGTTAGATGGCGTTAAAGGTGCTTGGGTAAAAAAAACACGAACGATACTTTGGGGGATCAGAAAAACCAAATGTCAGGCTACAAAAGTGACACCTTTTAGCCTCCTTTATGGTACAAAAGTGATGATCCTTACAGGGATTAGAATCCTTAGCATTCGCACAACTAATCTCAACCAGTAATTAACGATTCATACTTAAAAGCAAACTTGAATTTTGAAGAAAATAGAGACGACACTACAGCAAAAATGGCAACTCAAGCACAGTAAGTATCCAGGTATCACAAAAAAAGACTTTACGATAGGCAATTTTAGATAGGTGACCTTGTATTATGATGCTGCAAGACCAATTAGTCATTCGATCAGCGAAAGGAAATAATTATCCTTAAATTGGGAAAGACCTATCAAATAGCTAAAGTTGTTGGGTTCAGGGAATACAAACTGGTAGACTTGACTGATAAGCTAAATACCTGAAATGCCATCCACCCATAAAAATACTAGTTGCAAAACTTATATAATGACACTAAATAATGTTCTCTATTATTATTATTATTATTATTATTATTATTATTATTATTATTATTATTATTACTACTACTACTACTACTACTACTACTACTACTACTACTACTACTAATGAATATAGTCAAGGAGACTACTTTATCATAACAAGTTCAACAAGCCCTGAATGAAGTTAATGATTCAACCTGATAACTACTCGACATTTCAACATATAAGTGAGTGATGATAAGTCCCTCGTCTACATGCTAAGAGTGACCTCAAATTCTACTTGACAATTCAGCATGTAATCGAGTGACAACAAGTTACCACGCATAAATGCTAAAAATGACCTCAAAGGTCAAATTAACATTTAGGTGTATAAGCAAGCGACAACAAGCCACCGCGTATACATGCTAAAAAGGACCTCAAAGGTTTACTAGACATTTCAGCATGTAAGCAAGTGACAATGAGTTACCATGCCATATGCTATGAATAACCTCAAATGTCTACGCAACATTTCAATATATGAGTGAGTAATACAAATCACTATGCTAAAATTAATCTAAGGATCCATATGCTATTTACACAATACACATACTTAGACGTGACTATAATACCTATGTATGAGCAATCAATTCCAAATTAAAAACATCTATATGCCATAGAAATGTTAAAATAATTCAAACAGCTTAAATGGGCCCATGATTGTATACTCGGATAGTTATACATTTTGAGATTGTAAAATCCTGATAAATAAAAAGAGTTTGTAAGACTTGCAACACATAAATGGTTACTAAACAATTTGATACTTTTCATTAAGAAAATAAATACAAATAAAAAGCTTTAGTTACAATTTTACAAGGAAACATCATAAATTTACTTGGCATTAGAAGTATTAGATCCAAAGGATGGAATCTACTCCACCTGCTTGCCTTCATCTTCTCCAGAACCCTTATTAAGCTTCGTCATCTCTAATGCAAGAGTAATAAAAACAACATCCCTTCTTATTTCTTCTCTTTTTGTTGCTCTACATGCAAATGTACATTGAAACCTTTAAGAGAAGAGCAGAGAGTGACCAAATGCAACTTCTTTAGATCTAGGGGACCATAGAACAAATACACTTTATAGAGAGCACTCTCTATGTGCTCGTCAACTTAAGCAATCATTTAGCCAAGAAAGGATTCTTTTTGAGACTTTAACTCTCTTTGAAGGTGATCCTTAGACTTCCAAAGTTGAACATCTTGCATGGAGATTTTAGTGGTAGCCATAATTAATTCTGCATCATAAGCTTTGTATACTTTCTTTACTTTTTTAGTTTTTTAGCAAACTCTGTAGTCTCTGCAACTTGTTCATCCTTTGTAGCTTTCAAGGTAACTCCAAGCCTCTTTATGTCCTTTTGCGACTTGGCCTCTAGATCGTTAAATGCTTTCTTTTCAAAAAATACATTATCCAATTGGACTTACATCTCCTTCACAAAGGTAGCATTTCGAGTAGCCTTCTCTTTTATCTGATCAACCTTAGACTGCCACCCTAATATTTGGTATGTACAATCCATCTACTAATGCGAAACCTAAAAACAAAAAAGAACCTTATAAATATCTCAAGGGTAACAGTATATGAAAACTCTATGAATAAAATACTAGGATCGCCATACAAATGAAGCCAGAGTGTAAGTTATGAACATGATTTCTTATTAGTAGGAAATCCATATCTATCAATGATACTTGCTTATATGCCCATTTGTAAGCCTTTTCCACTAGCTATTGCACCCACTTCAACTACTTAAGTTTCCTCTAAGATAGATTGAAGGACCAACACTTGGACTCTTCACACCACTACAAGCCTATTAATCTAAAGTTTATTGAACAAGTGGACTACTCTGATAATAAAAATTGTCAAAGTGGTAATAGTGCCAAGTGGACTTATGCTCACCACACTTATTGACACCATAGGCATCCACTATGCCCGCTTTAACATCAAAAGTGGTAGCACTAGTAGAACTAATGATAGGGACATTTTGTGAAGCTTCTTCCTTTTAGAGTCTCCATTTTCACTAAAGGCATAAAATGAAAAATTCTTTTGCCCTTCTGCTTATCTTTTTTTATTGATGAGTGGCAGCTTTTTGTGCAGCTGCCATCTTTGTCACACGTTTGGTGAACACAACATTCACAATAGCAGGATCTATTTTTGCATAAGAAAAAAACAAAAATATAAGGTCAAGATAAGTCAGCTTAACGCAAAATTATAAACATGTAGCCTTTTTCTCTATAGTAGAAAAATGTTCATTAGACGTACCCCCTTAACCAATCGTTCAAAAACTACTTGACCCTTAATCGATGGTTCTCTCAATAAGTTAACAATTAACTATTGGAAAACTTTGAAGGGTTAAAAAGCGTGTCAGGTGAACCCTCTAAGTCTGCCATATTAACAGATGATCCAAACATGGACTTAGACTCTTTTGGCATGTCATCTGCAACTACAAACTTATTATTAGAAAATTTATATGGTCATACAAGACTATAAGAATACAACGAAAGATTTTTTACCATACTAGTAAACCTCTTTTAGGCAATCATAAAACATCTTTTTTTACTAAAAAGATGCGTCACACCCTCTGAACATGGGCTATATATAAGCCTAGATAGTTTTTTTAGACTTTTTATAAAGTTAGATATTCCTTTTGCTTCAACTGGCTGCCAGCAAAGAAATCAACTTGCTTCTACTCAATGGCGTTTAAAGGAATCATAAAGTGACTCATAGGAGAGCAAAAATTCCACTATACAAGAAAACCTCATTCTGTGGCCAACCTTTTCTGAATAATGAATAATTGATCCCTAACCATATAGGCATTTGACAGAATGTCTGCTATCATTTTGCTTTCTGATGACTGTAGACAATAACAACACTCATCATTCTTTTTCAAGGAAAATATGTGCCTTACCATCTCTATAAAAGGCAATCAGTTCTTTTCTTAGTGGACGATGAAGTATATAACCAAGATTGCCTACATATTTGGTTTCAACTGGTTTTGCGATGTTGGATAATGGTTAAGCATGGCATAGAAGAAAGGCTTTAATGGGATAAAATCATGTAGAGATAGAATGCAATGCTATCTCTATCTGTAATTATGGCTATTTGTCCAAAAATGGGCTCGAATACTTTATACTAGCTAAAGTTAAAACCCCTATCAATCAAGCATTTTGATACAGTCCCTATATTAATATTAAGAATCACAGGTTGTTCAGCCAAGATCTATGCCTTTAACCTCAGCAAGCTTGTCAGAACTGCTTCCCTTATCACTAGACTGTTGCTTGATATTTTTCAACCTCAATAGCCTGATCAATATTTTAATCATGATCTTTTAAATCCCACTCTCTTCATCTATAAAAACTATAAGACCATCAGTGGACTAGCCCAAACAATAATCTCCCTAAGTAAACGATTTAATCTTCAATATTATCTTCAAATCTACACTTTCTAATAACTTATATGAGAAGCATACAATGGTATTTCTTAACCGTCTAACCCAAAAACAAGGACCATATGAAAACTAAAAATGGATTAAAGATGGAAAAGTAATGAACTTTACCCAAATACTAGAAAATAAGTGCGAATGAGATGAACAAAGTAAGAAATCTTCTCTCCAATGGAAACGGAGCAAATGAACTATAAAATAATGGTAAAGGTCAATATAAAAATGGGCAAAAGAAATATTGATCCTATGAAAAAGGATTATAGGTCAAGAAAAATAAAGGGTGAAAGATGAAAGAAAAATAGTAAAGTACCTTGGCTTTATGAAAGGTATGAACAGTTATAAAAACTTTTATAGGAAGAAAATCACTGATATAAATACTCATCAATGCTTGACCTCGCACATGCAGCAAAGGTTATGTGTCAAACAGCAATTGGTATCTCCATGGGTACAAATATTATGAATGCACGTGACTTGCTTCTGATGGCTACCAACTATAACCTTTGGAAATTCAAAATTTAAAAATCATGTAGCGCGTAAACTGAAAATAATTAAAGCTTGCTCCTAATAATAATAAAAAAAAAAAGTAATGATGTCCATCATTCCTACCCATCATTTTAACCGATGTAAGACTACCAGATCATCCATAGGGCTAAATATGGTCACTTTATAACCATCCTCAATCGTAGAAGCAGTTGTTACAACTTTATATGTGGCGGCTCATATTTATGGGCCTAAAAAAAACAAGTCAAACCTAAGGCACGCAACTTTAGGTCACATAAGTAAGCTATATAAGTTGATGCATCATCTCTTAACCCTAGGCTTAATTCAACAGCATACTTAGTTGCTTGTTTACCTTCTTTCTTGCCCTTGCTAACTTAAGCATTCAAGTGCGCCTTGAAGTATGAACTTTAGCATCCTCTGACCTTTTTTATCTTATAGGTATGATGTGGTTACACTAGTCCATCTTCCTCGATCCATCAACCTCCATTATTGCATCAATAATGCATAAATCAGCCTTTAAACACTCAAAAAAAGAATCCAAATTCTCCTAAGGCACTAAAGCTAAAAACTTAAAAAAGCTAAGCAAAAAAAAAAAGACTTAAAGAATAAAGAGGATTACTTAATGTATTACTGAAGTGTTTGATGACATAAATAAGGCTAGGGAGGCCTTTATTTACAGTTGAATTCCCCATACATCAATTGCTTAAATCAGATCTAATGGACTGCTAAGGTTGAATTTATCTACAAATAATTAAAATCTCAGATAAGTTTAAGCTCTATCAACTCTATATTAATAGAGTCCTAAGTAAGCTGGAGTAGCTATATCTCAAGCTTTTAGAAATTCCAAGTAGATTGGGCTTTCAAGAATTTTCTAGGCATTAGGCCTATTTTGGTGGCTCCCGTTGCTCCATGTAACTTGCATCCATAAGCGTAGGTTAATAGTATAGCCCATGACATTGTTCTTCACATGTTCTAACGATGTCTATTTTACATCTTCTGAATGAAACTATTTCTTATCCTAGCACTGCCACAATGCCTTGGCCTTATTCCTAACTCGCCTCACTATGTAGTAGTCTTTTCCATCAGAGAAAGTACTTATGCCTTGGCCTATGGCTTTCTTGTCATACCACTTAATTTGCAAGAATACATTGTATATCTCTATCACAGGGAACCTTCATTCCTACGGGTGCACATTGTGACTTACCTTAGTCCGAATCATCTTGATCCTTATAGAATGGCTTAAGAATGCTAACATAGAAAACAAGGTGTACGTTGAGTTTTGTCGGTAACTTAAGTTTGTAGACCACCTTGCCTATTCGTTTAAAACTCTGAAAGGACCTTCGTATCTTGACACAAGCCCTTCATGCATGCCTAGGTTGCATAACACTAATGTAGTTTGACAAGGACCAAATCTCTAAGCTAAAACTTTACATCCCTACACTTCTGATCTATCCATTTCTTGGTATGCTTGCTTGCCTTTACATCCCTAAACTTCTGATCTATCCATTTCTTGGTATGCTTGCTTGCCTTATGTAGGCAAGCCCTAGCTATGAGTCTGCTCCTGCCAAGCCTTAGCAAACTTGTAAACTACTAGTTTTGTTCCTGTGTAACTTGTTGCAATAGCACTAGCTGCAACCAACTGCTGCCAAGTCACTATCTCTAATAAACTTTGATTTGTGGCCTTAGTATGTTGCAAATTATAAGAAAACTAGGCCACATCCAATAACTTTGGCTGGTAACACTATGTTAGACTTACATAATGCCTAAAATATACCTCTAACAAAGCATTCACTTTCTTGGTCTACCTATCTATTTAAGGATGCACACTGGTGGTAAAGTTCAAGTCTGACACTAACAACTTGAACAACTTCATCCAGAACCATTTCGTAAACTACTCGTCTATGATATTATCTAATACTTCACCACATTTTTCAAGAAAAATCAGGCTACTTCTTCTATTGGGCACTTTTTGGTTGCTGGAATAAAATCCTCGTACTTAGAAAATTGTCCACTAGTACCATAATGCTCCTAAACCCATCTACCTTGGTCAATCCAACTATGAAATCCCCATGGCCACTTTGGTATGGACAATGGCTACAATAGTCCGATTGGTGTCTTCAGTTCAACCTTGACTTGTTGGCACACAAGATAAGTTTTCACATAGGGCTCAACATTATTACCCATGTGTGGCCAATAATAACAGTTATTCAAGACTACTAAGCTACAACGTATCCTTAGATGGCTAGCCTATCTCAAATCATGGCACCCCTACATGATCTATTTACGCAGCTGTCGTAACATGGCTAGGATACGAATCCTGACCAAGCCCAACTTAAATGGCCTTTGCTCCTATATTTGTTAAATTTATCACTATTTTATGTTCTCTTATTTTTATAGGCCATATCATTATTGAAATTTTCTTTTTTTTAGGGACTGGGTGGTCGAGATGAATTGCTCACTCGACTTAACCATAAATAGTCATCATGAAATGGCTATTTATTTGGAGTCACTAGCAATCTATTTGGGCTAGGTGAGTTTAGTCACCTACCAGAGTTTGTATTTTACAGTTACGAAACCCTAGAATACAAACTCCAAAGCCTGCGATTATAACAGAAATCATATAAAAGAGTCCAGGAGTCGGTTACAATCACAAGTAAGGATCGACCCTCTCATGATGCCTAAAAATTAATACCTTTTTAATTACATATTACTTGAATCTTAATTTTTATTCAGTTTCAACATATGGCATTTAGTTATAGATTCCCAAAATAACAATTTATAAAACAAATTTATTATTATTTCATGTTAGGAAGATCAATTTTTTAGAATTTTAAAAGTAAAAATCTCTTACGCACTCCATCAGAGGACCAATGGAACACGAAAACTTTTTATCATTCTCCTTTGTGTCCCAACGAAAAACTAGAGGAACACAAAAGATTTTAAAATTAAAAATATATTTCACAACTCGGTAGAGGGTTACAACCCGAAATGCAAAAGGTTTTATTATTATTATCTTTTAAAATTTATAAAATCTCGATTTTCATTTTGAAAAGGATATATCGATATTAAAATAATCCCTAGAACCTCTCTTATATTTTGGGAGAAAATCTACGTATTATTTTAACTTGGAGATATTACCTTAATTTTCTAAAAAAAAAAATTTATATTTTATTGAAAACATTTATAAAACTTTCTAAAACTAAATAATAATCTTAAATGAACATATTCCTAATGTATCCGTTAGACACGAAAATATCCTTGTAATTACATAGGACTAGGTTCTAGCAAAATGACTAAAATGCCTCTAGGGTATACCTTCACCGTGAAAGTATCTCAATACCCGTAACGGACACCAAAATGACCTTAAAAGGCTAAATGAATCCTAGACATTCAGCTTTGGCATAAAAGCATCCTAGTGAAAAAAATATGAAAATGCCCTAGGGTATTCCCAGGTACCCCTAATGGATACTAAAATGACCTTAGAATGCTAAATGAATCCTAGACATTCACTTTTGGCATAAAAGCATCCTGGTGAGAAAAATTATGAAAATGCCCTTAGGGTATACCTTCTAAATGAAAGTATCCCGTACCCCTAATGGACACTAAAATGACCATAGAAGGCTAAATGAATCCTAAACATTCACTTTTAACATAAAAGCATCTCGGTGAGAAAAATTATGAAAATGCCCCTAGAGTATACCCTCGTACCCCTAATGGAAACTAAAATGACCTTAGAAGGCTAAATGAATCCTAAACATTCACCTTTGGCATAAAAGAATCTTAGTGAGAAAATTACAAAAATGCCTCTAGGGTATACCCTTGACATGAAAGTATCTCGATACTCCTAATTGACATTAGAATACCTTAGAAGGCTAAATAAATCCTAAACATTAACCTTTGGCATAAAAGTATCCCGATAAGGAAAATTATAACCCCCAATGGACACTAAAATGACCTTAGAAGGCTAAATGAATCCTAAACATTCACCTTTGGCATAAAAGCATCCCGGTAAGAAAAATTATGAAAATGCCCCTAGGCTATACCTTCGACATGAAAGTATCCCGTTACACCTAATGGACAAGGCTAAATGAATTCTAAACATTCACCTTTGGCATAAAAGCATCTCGATGAAAAAATTACAAAAATGCCCCTATGGTATACCTTCGACATAAAAGTATCTTGGTACCCCTAATGGACACTAAAATGACCTTAGAAGGCAAAATGAATCCTAGACATGCACTTGTGGCATAAAAGCATCTCGATGAAAAAAATTACGAAAATACCCCTAGGGTATACCTTCGTACCCTTAATGGACACTAAAATGACCTTAGAAGGCTAAATGAATCCTGAACGTTCACCTTTGGCATAAAAGCAACCCGATGAAAAAAATTACAAAAATGCCCCTAAGGTATACCTTTGACATGAAAGTATCCCAGTACCCCTAATAGATACTAAAATGACCTTTGAAGGCTAAATGAATCCTAAACATTCACCTTTAGCATGAAAGCATCTCGGTGAAAAAATTACAAAAATGCTCCTAGGGTATACTTTTAACATGAAAGTAACTCGGTACCCCTAATGGACACTAAAATGACTTTTAAAGGCTAAATGAATCCTAAACATTCACCTTTGGCATAAAATCAATCCGATCATGAAAATTACAAAAATGCCCCTAGGGTATACCTTCGACATGAAAGTATCCCGGTACCGCTAATGGACACTAAAAGGACCTTAGAAGGCTAAATGAATCCTAAAAATTCACCTTTGGCATAAAAGCATCTTGTTGAGTAAAATTATGAAAATACCCCTAGGGTATACCTTCGACATGAAAGCATCCTGATACCCCTAATAGACATAAAATAACATTAGAAGGCTAAATGAATCCTAAACATTCACCTTTGGAATAAAAGCATCCCGGTGGGAAAAATTACAAAAATGCCCCTAGGGTATACTTTAACATGAAAGTATCCTGATAACCTAACGAACCTTAAAATGACGGTGGAAAACTTATCCAATCCTAAATATTCACCTTTGGCATAAAAACATCTTGGTGATAAAAATTACCAAAATCCCCCTAGGGTACACCTTTGATGCAAAAGTATCCCAATAACCCTAATGGACTTTAAAATGACCTTGGAAGGCTAAACCAATCCTAAATATTCACCTTTGGTGCAAAAGCGTCTTAATGAGCAAAATTACCAAAATACCTCTAAGGTATACCTTCAACGTGAAAATATCCCGGTAACCCTAATGGAGACTAAAATGATGAAAAGTAGATGAATATAGTCTAAATGGAAAAGCTAAAATTTTAAGTTTGACTTAAAATGCAAAATTTGTAATCAAGCCCCTACATTTTTTAAAATTACATTTCATATCCTTCGAAATACCGAAGAAATACAAAAAGTTCTAAAAATTTTTATATCCCTCCAGAAGGCCATAGAAATAATAGAAATCTTTAAAACTAGTGAAAATGTTCATTCTACCCCCTAAATATGAACATCTACTATTCAGTCCCTAAAAGTTATAAAATTTTCATTTTAGCGCCCACATAATAGGATAACCTAAAAAAAATCATAAAAATCATATGCAAATATATTTGAAAAATATAGCAAAATACCAACAAAGATTCGGCCAAACACCTTGGCCTTAAAAAAATATATTTCTAGAATTTACAAAATGATCCCTTAAACTTTATAAAATTATATTTCAACCCCTATATAATAAAATATCATAAAACAACACGAACAAGTGATCAAATTAGCAAAGAATCAAAAAAAATATATGGCAAAAATATGTACAAAGGTTCGGCTAAACACATTTAGCCATAAAGCATAATTTTTTCATATTTTGCAATCTAGTCCTTAAACTTCCTAAAATTGCAAAAAGACCCTCCAAGTATTAAAAATGCCTAACTCATGTTTTAAACACATAAATCAACCATCTTAAGGCCCATAGAGCCTTCGACCAAACCAAGAATTGCCTAAAAAAGTTTCTACAAGTTTTACAATTTAGCCCCTATGTTTACTAATATTATAAAATAACCTAAAAAATTTAAAAATTTAAGAAAACATAAAATCATGACCAGAACAAGCACAAAATCATCAGCCATAAAGCTTATTGGGTTCAGCCAAAGTAAAAAAAAAAAAAAAACTCAAATATAAATATTTTTTGATACACGAGATCATGAAAATAGAAATAAACATAATATAAATTAATATTATGAAGTTTAAATAAAAAATAAAAATAAGGATGCAAACCTATTTAATCATATATTAACATGAAAACATTAAGAGAAGAACAACATAAACACCAATATATATATGATAAGATCAAAATCTCAACAACAAACAATATATTTTATTAAAAAAAATCAATATGTAGCTAAAAAAACAAGAACAACAACTAATATCTTATATATATATTTTCACCATGTTTAGCCTTTCAACATGGATGAGAATCCATGAGTCTTAACATAGTTTTGAATCATAAATAAAAAAAGAAATGAATGAAGATGAAGAAATATACCTTGAATAAATTGAAACTAAAATAAACTATATATATTTTTTAGGGATTTTTTTAAGCAAGAAAACCCCAAAAAAAACTCCTCTTGAACAATTATCCCCTATTTATATGGGGGAGAATCAACCAAGAAGGAATCAAATCTTTCTTGGCCAATTTGGCCATTGCAAATTTCTTCCTTTTTTTAATTAATTAATTAATTATGTTATTCATTAAATTGCATCAGAACAGGGAGTGCATTAAATTGACATGAAATTAGTGGTCATTCATAAATATATTGTCATGACTACATTGAAAACATCACTAATTGGTAATTAAAAACCAACTAAGTTGGTTAGTGAGATGTTGGATATCAATGGAAACTAGTAGCAAAATAACCAATAATTAAAATAAAATTAAAATAATGATAAGAAAATATAAAATTAAAAAATTAATAATCATAAAAAAATTTGGAAATGAAATAATGAAAAAAATTGATTAGAACTTCAAAACTCATAAAATTATACTAGAAAAATCTTTTTGGATAAAAATTTGTATATATAAAAAAATTCAAAACTCATCCAATTACTTAAATTTTCAAAACCTGAATTAATATGAATTAAATAATAATATTTGAAACATTTTAAAAAATTATAAACTCAAAAAAAATCTTACGAGAAAATTTTATAGAGTCAAAAACTTGTATTTCAGAAACAACAAAATTATGAAAGAAAATGAAAATAAAATAAAATGAAATGTGTTTTTCAAAACTGATTTAATATGAATTTAATAAAGATATTTCAAGAATTTTTAAAATTGTAAACTTGAAAAAATCCCCCAAAAAATTTACAGAGTAAAAAACTCCATATATTGAAAACAGAAAAAATTTCGAAAGAAGACACAAAACTTATAAAATAAGTTTTGTAAAACTGATTTAATATGAATTAATATTTGAATAATTTTAAAAAATATATAAACTAAAAAAAAATCTATTTGAAAAAATTCATGGAATAGAAAAACTCTGTATTTCTGAAACGATAAAAATTCTAAAATTCATAACAAATAAATGAATTTTAAAAAACTGATTTAATGGTAGGTGAATGTGAATATTTAAAGAATTTTAAAATTTAAAAATCAAGAAAATTACACCAAAAATTTTACAAATAATGGAAAGTTTGTATTCTAGAACCAAGAAAATTTCCAAAAAATACATTAAAAATTATATAAAATGAATTAAATAAAATATATAATTCAAAATATTAATTTATAAAATTACAAAGATGAAAATCTAAAATTCAAAATAATTTTATTGGAAAAATTTCATGAGTATAATACTCATGATACTGTAAAAAAATTTAAAATTAATTACAAAAATGAGCAACTTGACACCTTGTGGTATAAAATGCTAACATGAATTTTTTCTTGAATATTTCTAATTTTTTGGAGTGCATGTCGCATAAATACCACACAGGTATCAGTAAAAATATACGAAGGTTAATTTCTCAAATTTAACAAAAAGTTCTCCAAAAAATCCTAAAAATGGGAAATTTGACATGATATCATCTGCAAAAATAGATTTTCTAATTTTGAAAAGAAATTATTAAAAAATAATTTTTCTCTTAAATATTCGTTTTGTATATCCGAAATTAGAGATCAAAATATGACTTTTTTTGCTATGTGAACTTATGGCTGTTTAAATTATGACTAAAAAGGTCTTGAAAACGTCGTGTTCATCTGAAAAAGATCATTCCCAATAAGGATGGCCATTAAGTTCTCAGTCTCGGATATTCAGAATTATTGGAAAAGAGACCCAAACGAAATTAGGTTTCTACCGTAGCTCCGCATGCTAAGGCACATAATGGAGGTGTCCTTTAGTGTAAAGCAAGTCTCTCTCAATCTAAAATTGTCTAGTCTTGTCTTCTTTAGCATTCTCTATTAGGGTTTTGGTTGTTAGATCATGGGTAACCCTTCTTTAATATGCTTCAGCAGTGAACTTTTAAGGTGATCGATGGCTATGAGTTTACCTTTCAACTTAGCGCACAACTATGGCATTAGCTTTCCCTATCTTGTACTCCATTCTAAAATCAAATTTTGCCAAGAAAACTTGCTAACGTACCTATTTAAGGATAATTTTTTTTAAGTTATAAAATAATTATTTACAACTATAGACATCTAATTTTTTTTGGGCCTTCTCACAAGCATCTCAATGCATCAATAAACCCACGCGGTAGGAATGGATCCATTTCCCATCATTCCTGGCTAAGGTAAGCTATCTTCGGAACCAAAGGTAAGAAAAATCCACATTTTTAGTTGTATGTCTCAACACATGACATTGTTGTATCATACAAAGTTGCCATGTCACCAAATTTAAATGAAACAATGTTGTATTAACACCCGAAGGGCAAGTATCGATACAAGGCTTGGTAGTACCTAAAATACAAAATGCATTAATGCATTTACTTATTTATCAATACGTTCACCCAAAAATGGACAATGTATTAATATAACACCCAATTGAATCAATAAATTTAGGCCATTTTTCCTGATTCATGTTTTTTTATTCCCTAAGCTACATTGTTCCAAAAATAAGGGTTTAACCATGACTTTGGCTCCAAAAATCATCCAAATTCAAACCAAGCTTCATAAATATTATCTTAGGCTTTAGGATTGGATAAATAAAATTTTTAAAGGTCCATTAAGGTTGAAAATGGGCATACTATGAGAAGATGTGGATTAATGAAAGGCAAAGTTAAGATTGCTCATTTGGTCAACCTATGCATGGCTTTCTTTGGCTACAAGAATAGTCCATTACCAATGAAATGTTGTAAGCTCAGCTTTTGGTACAATGACTCACCATATTGTACAAGACAAATGTCCAAATGCCTAATTGTACTACGTATTTTTATATTTGACAATTCCCTTAACAAAAGGAGGAGTATTTCATGCTCAGCCATAGGATTTTTCATTCAACTCGAACGTACTCCTCCATAGCAAAAAACCTCAATCTTTTAGCCCTTCATACCAAAAAACCTTTAAAAACCCATATTTTCACTCACTTATCCCCTCCTAAACCCCTTTTGTTACTAACACAACCTTGAAGCTCATCTTTGGGCATTCATTCTTGCTAATTTGTAGTGAAAAAAAGAAAGAAAGTGAGCTGGAAAAATCATTGAAAAGAAAAAAAAAGAAAGCAAAGAAGGTTGTTTCAAGCTAAAGGAAAAAAAGGTTTTGTTAAAGCCTCTCAGTGTACTCTCTTTCATTTTGATTATTTCTTGACTTTAGGTATTCACTATTTCATCTTAATAAACCCCATTTATGAACCATGACCATGTTCTAGGAAACACATGTATCTTGAGTTTGGCTTATGTTCTTAATGCTTATTTGATGTCATATGGATTAAGGAAAATTTTTTTAATCATTCCAAAGAAATTTCTATTTTATGGTTTCATGCCATGTTTACTCCATTTCTCATGTTTATTATTTGATAATATGCCCATTCTAAAATGTTTTGATTAGGTCCATGCATTTGGATGCATTTTAGGCATGTTCTTATTGTTGAAATGATAGAGATATGGTGCCATTTATGATGGTTGCTAAGATAAGATGTTGTTTCTATGATTTTTAGTTCATTATATGGTTGTTTAAATGTCTTTGATGTTCATCGCTTGAGTGCTTGCTGGTTAAAAAAAAAATCCTAAGTTAAGCTAACATTTATTCCAATAAATGGGATTAAATGTTGTGATGTTTCCAACCTATTAACTCATTAATCTTTGGGAAAAATTAAGCATATTGTTTGGATCCATGGCCTAACTAGGTAAAATTAACTCTATTTTTCTAGGTTGTTTCATAATCTAAAAAGATATTGTCTCCACATGTTTGTTAAAAGGTCTTGTTGTGAACCTTGATGCTTAATCAAATGGCATTAATAATGGATGATTCACCACCCACTCTTTGGGATTTTGAATACACCCATAAATCCAATTCCACAGACCTAAAATGATGGACATTCATATGACTAAGTCTTAACATATGTGACTAGGATAGCAAAACCAAAAAACTCCTTTGTCTCGGCATTGGCAGCATTACAACCCTAAATTGAAAAATTAATTTCAAACCATAAATGATTTTCCTAGAATTTTTTGGTATTTTCCCCTTTAATGGCATCGAATTATCTTTCTGACAGCATTTTGTTTGCTTGGGATGCATTCGGATGAGAGTTATGATTTTTCATATCTTTGCTATCTAGAACCCCTAGAATCAGCAATCAACATTCTGTTTGGGCCATTTCTGGCCATAAGATGATTTTCATGAAATTTTTAAATATTTTTCTAACAACTACATGAAATTCCCTTTCTGAAAAGGTATCATTTGTGATTTAACAATTTTAAATAAGCACACGATGACCTTTCAAATTTAGCTGCACACTTTCCTTTACACATGTTGTCTGTGCTGAACCAAGTCTAATTTCAAAAATTATTTTCACCTAAAAGGCAATTTTTTAGGATTTTTTGAACTTTTACATACTAATCCTCGTTGAATTATCTTTCCAATGGCATCTCGTTTCCACTTGAAGCCTTCAGATGTGTTAAAAATAAATTTAGGAAGGCAGACACGTAAAACTATACACCGCTTCCCTGAATTAATTAAAATTAATTAATTTCCTTAAATTCCCTTTCTGAGGCATTCGGATGCCTAGGAATGAGTTTGATTGACTCCCTAATGAATTTTAAGGTCACATAGGTCCCACTAGGCTCATATCAAGACATAAACATTTTCAAAAAATTAATTTAATTTGTTTATTCAAATTATTGGTTTTAATTTAAAATCTACGTCTTCATCAAAAATATCCATAAATATTTTGATTTTCTAGAATTACCAAATTTTCATTTGCGAGGATACTCCAACTTCATTTTTCATAACTTCACTCAAAAATCCATTTTTTCTCCCTCAAGTCACCCCAAATTTTTTAACCAAAACCTTCATTTTTCGCCCCTTAAGCAACCAAGGAGTCCAAATGCATCTTAAAATTGTTAACTTGGTTAATTTTTAAATAACCGAAAAAAATTATGAGATACATTTGGATTGCCTCTCCTTTCTTTATTTTTGGTGTGCTTTATTTTTACGCAATGTTTATTTATGTCTTATTAACATGTTTTTTTGTTTATGTCAATTTCGCATATTGTTTCTAAAAAATAAAATTTTTAAGAAAACTTAAGGCAACCTTCTATGTTGGTAACCTTCCAATGCTCAGCATGAAATACATTTTGAAATTAATATTTGAAAATTATTTTATAAAACCTCTATATTTCTCCATCTTCTCAAGTTACATAGAAAGGTCCAAATTTATTATGAAAACCCAAATTTTTTATTTTAAAAATGTATCATAAAAGGGGATTATACATTAATAAGGACTATTTTAAAAACTAAGTAAACTGAAAATGAAATAACATATGTCTAGATGTTATCAATTTAGGGCATTGTGAAAAATACTAATCCTTCCTCACATGTAATCAACTCCTAAACCCTCTTAATAAACTTTGAAAATATATAGACCATAAAATTAAATCTTTGAGTTTTGTAACTTAAGATACCAATTGTAATAGGTGTCCAGTCAAAACCTAGCCCCAATGATTGATGGTGACTCTAAATCTTTAGCCAACTTATGGTAGTTATTAAAAGTCAATCAGATGAGGAACTCGTCTGACAACTTTTTCTATCCCAAATAATGAGAAAAACCTTTTTCTCACCTTATCATGCCAAAAAACCCTAATCTAAGGATATATTATGTCGGACACATCTCTCATCATTAAAGGATACGTTAAGACAACAACATTGTAAGTAAACACAATGAACTTAAACCAAACCAGTAATGTCTCCATGTATGCAATCAATGCACCACGGCTGTCATCTCCTTTTCTTGAATTGTATATCATCTCTCAATCACATTGAGCTTTTGACTCTTGAATTCCTTAAGATGTCTATCTTGCATCAGCATTCCTCCAATTGCAAACTCTAATGCATCTATATAAATCTCATACGATTTGATATGATCTAGCAAAGCAAGTACTGGCTCTTCTATCATGGCATGATTCAACTGATCAAAGACATGTTGGCATTCAAGGCTCCCTTATCACTTTTCCACTTTTTAAGCAAGTTTGTCAATAAGGTAGTAATATTGGAGTAGCCTTTGACAAAAAGTCTGTAGTAGTTCACCAGCCTAAGGAATGACCACAACTCTATTACCTTGGTTGGTAGCTCCTAGTCAAACATGGCCCAAACTTACTTCCATCCATCTAGATCTTTCCACCTCCCATAATGTGCTTTAAAAATGAAACCTCATTTTGGGTAAATGAGCATTTCTCTCATTTTACACAGAGCTCATTTTTGTGTAAGACTTGGAACATTTTCTAGAAATGCTACACATACTCCTTAAGCGACTTACTATAGATCATAATATTATTAAGGAAAACAATTGCAAAATGATCTAGGAAAGGTTAAAATACCTTGTTCATTAGGGTGCAAAATACTAAAGCATTAGTCAAGCTGAAGTTCATCACGAGGAACTCATTTGAGCTAAATGCATCACACATGCTGTTTTTGGCTCATTTCCTTTATCTATTCTCACTTGTTAGTACTTTAATTGCAAGTCAAGCTTGGTGAACCATCTTGCATCTCTAATTAATCAAACAGGTTTGCAATAAATAGGATTATGTACTTGTTCTTTACAGTGAGCTTGTTGAGTGCCTGGTAATCTATGCACAACCTCAAGGACTCATTCTGTTTTCGCTGAAACAACACCGGTGTATTGAATAGGGCTTTAGTTGGTCTAATGTACTCAACATCCAAAACTGCTTTAACTATCTCCATAACTCTTTTAATTCTAATAGTGATATTCAGTACGAGCCTTAGCTAGCGGTTTAGCATTGGGCACCAAGTAAATCTTATGATCCACCTCTCTTTTGGGTGCTAGTTTTTTCAATAATTTTATAGGCATAATGTCATTGAAAGACTACAACACCTCTAACGCCTTGAAAAGTGTCTTTTCCATGGCTTTCTGAGGCTTATCGAATTTAAGGCTACTAAGTAGGTGACTTTATTTCTACGCCACCTTGGCAAGTTAGATTACGGATGACACCTTAGCTTTGACACCCATTTCTCAATTTACTAACATAATCCTTTGATAGTGGGCATCCAAGATATGTATGCAATTGGTAAATAGTATAAAAAATGCATTAATCTGATCAAGGAAATTTAATCCTACCATAAAATCATAGTCATCAAGTGGTATTGTCTCGATGGTTTTCATGTATTTCTAATCTCTAAGTTGTAGGTCTACTCCTTTTGCCACACCCATGGTTAGGACTTCATTTAAGTTAACTGTCTTAATCTACCTAGTTATCTTATGAACTCTGAGATTAAGCTTTTTAGTAGCCTTCTCGGACATTAATAGATTTGATGCTCTTGTGTCAACTAGAGCACTTATCTTTCTACTTGCAATAGTGATGTCCCTAAACATCATCCTTTTCTAATTTTGACACATCTTAGCCTTGATAAAACTCATGATCGATCCAAGCTAGTCTCTTTTTTTGGCTCATTATTTTCTTTATTGATGGAAAAAAGTTTGGCTTGTTTTAGGTAATCTCGTATCCAATGCAAACCATCACATAGAAAGTACTTTATCCGCTCTTATCTTTCTTTCTGTCCAATGGCTTGTTGGAATTTAGCTTCCCTAATGGTTGCTTTCCATCATCATTTTTGGGCTTTTGATCTTTATCTTCTTTATCATTGCCCTTACCTTTAGGCTTAGAAGACTTTGACTTGTCCATCTTCTTTATGTCAAGCTCGATCAAAGCTCAACTATGGTCATGGATTTGGTAAAGTCCTGGATACCTGTTCGTTACCAATCTTGCCTAGCCCAGGGTTTGAGTCCATCCATGAATAAGAAAAATGCCTTCTTCTCACCAAAATCTGAAATTTGGAGCATGAGTTCACTAAATCATCAAACATACTCTTGAATTGTGCCTTGTAGTATAAGTTATTACAATTTTGTAGTGCCTCATCGTCATAGGTAAAACTATTGCCTAAACTCAGTGTGGAACACTTTTGATGTGATCTGGCCAATACAACACAATGTAGATGATGTTCCAAAGTACTTTCAAGTGCTGAGTGGACCACTTATACAAGATCGGGCTAAATAACTACAAAAAGATGTACAAGGACTAATCAAGAAGCTAAAGATGGAGTGGACTTGGAATTCAGAGAGGAAGTAGGCTTCAATCAACCATGCTTAGTTAACTTGTTTCAGGCTTATAAGTAAGTTATTTAGTGATTAGGCCAAATGTTGATATTTAGGCTTATCTTTTGTTTACTTATGGGCCAGAACCTTTTAATCAGTGGCATATGCCTGTCATATGTTATTTAATTGTTTTAAGTATCTATATCAAGGGTCCATGCTTTGGGACACTAGTTATTGGGCTTGAGGCCTTGTTTTGACATTTTAATTGGCCATCTAAAAGCCTATATGAGTTTCACTAGTTAGGATGCCATAAGGTTTTGTCTTCTGGCTATAAATAATCTGTTGTAATTTTAAGACTCGTTTTTTATTTTTTATTGTTTTGGATAATTAATACAAGTAGTCTTCTTAGTGAGGCAAATTTCTTTGAGTTCTTCTTTGTACTCCATTAGAACTTATCAAGGTTAGTTTAATCTTGTGGCGTTTAACTTTTGATATTCTTGCTTTGCAGTGGATGTTAAAGCATTAGGTCAAGTTTCTAATTCCCTTGGCATTCTTGGTTTGTCTTTTGTATTTAAATTGTCAAGTCAAGAATCCTATTTTAGTTTCTTATTTTTTTTTATGGTTTCTAATCTTTGATCCAAAGTGTCATTCGAGGGTTTTAGACATCATTCTTGGGGTTTCCATATCATTTGGCATCATAACTTTGGTTTAGATCAAATAATCTATCTCTTATTTCTTTTATCAAGTTGTTCTTGTCTTGATTAGCCTCTTAATTATTGCTAATCATTAGTTTACTATTTAAAAATAAAGAAAAATAAAGAAAAATAAAAAAAAAAGAAAAAAAGAGGTGGCAAAAAAAGGGTTGGATGCAGCAGCAAAGAGGCAATTTATGTTTTAAAAATTTATAAGAGTTTAATCTGATTTGACCCTTTTAGGTTGACCAGATTTTGTTCTTTTCTTTTCTAATATCTTGGTAGTATCCTCTTGTTTTCCTTCCAATCAATTCTCTGATTTTGTTAACTTTGCTGTATTCTTTATAGTTTTTTTTTCTTTGAAATTAATTGATATATCAGTTTGACCAAATTCTGTGCTTTCATTTTCTGATATCTTTGTAATTTCCTTTTTAATCTCTTTCCAATCAATTTTTTCCAATCAATTAATTGATTGATTGACCTTTCCTTAAATTTTGTGTTTACATTTTTAGTTATTTATACACCCAATCACCATAATTTATAGAACATACATTGTTTTGTTTCCTCTTTTATTTCTTTCCATTGGGTTTTTAGGTCATATACATAAATTGAGTTAGCCCTATCTTTTGCTATTTACTTCAAGTTTGCTAGTTATTTTTTGTTTTCACGTGTCTTTCTTCTTTTTGTTGATCTTTCTTTATTTCCAATTTGTTCATTTAGAAATTTAAGAGTTGTCATTAGTTTGAATTACTTCAAATTGAACTTACTTTTGATTGCTTCATTGTGAGTCTTTTAAAAGAACTAAAAAAAATTTAGGGTGGTAAAAGGCATGAAAAAGTGAGATCAATAGAGTAAGAAAAAAGCCAAATTGAGTGAAAACATGAGTGCAAGACCTAAACTAAGGATAAACACGTAAGAGGGTGATTCTTGTGAGGTCCTGACCAATTTGTGTTATTACAAGTATCAATTTGGCAGGAAAAGGCATGGAAGCATCCAAACAGGATGGTGGTAGCAGTGAAAAGCAAAAAACACAGCCAGAACTTGTTTTCACTCTTTAGGCCACACAACAACAGTTTGAAAGAATGCAACTTATCTCTAGAAATCTTCAAGATAGAATGGACAGAAAAGAAGCTACAATTATAAGGATGAAAAGATAGCAACCAAATGAAAGAAGGAGGAACAGGCCAATTATCCAACCTTTAGGAGAAAATAAGCTAGTGGATGAAGAGGAGGATGAGAGTGAGGTAGAGTACATGAATGCTGGAAGATTTACACAAAGAGGAGCTGGGCAAGATCGCTGGCCTAGAAAGGAGTGTAGGAATCATGATGGTATGGATCAAAATATTGGTAGCATTAAAATAAAGATTCCTCCATTTTAGGGTAAAAATGATCCTAGCTTGTATCTAGAGTAGGAACAGAAAGTTGAGCTTGTGTTTGAATACCACCATTATTCAAAAAAAAAAAGAAGGTGGAACTTGTTGCAGTTGAATTCATAGATTATGCAATTGTTTGGTAAGATTAAGTTATTCTTAGTCACCATAGAAATTTAGAGACCTATTAAAACTTGCGCTGAGATGAAAGCTGCAATAAGGAAGCATTTTGTGCTAAGCCATTATTATCGAGATTTGCATCAATGGCTTCAAAACTTTACTCGATGTTCCAAGAATGCAGAGGACTACCACAAAGAGATGGAAATCACCATGATTATAGCTATGGAAGAAGACCAAGAGGCAACCATGGCACGTTTCTTGAATGGCTTGAATTGAGAGATAGCCAATATGATTGAGTTGCATCATTATATAGAGCTTAAAAAGATGGTGTATATCGTTATCAAAGTGGAGAGGCAATTTAAGTTCAAAGGGGTGTAAAAGTTTAGTTCATCAAATTCAGGTTTTAATTCTTCTTGGAAAATGAATTGGAGTAAAACTAAAGAGGACAAAGTTATTGCCAAGTTTAAAGAAGACAAGGATAAAAATAAAGGCAAGATAGTCAGCAATAAAAAAGGTACCAACTCTTCCTAATCTAATATATACCCTGATATTAAGTGTTTTAGCTGTTTGGGAACAAGCTATATCACTTCTCAATGTCCTAATAAGAGAGCTATTGTCATAAAAATCGATGGTAAATTGTAACCAATGATGACGTAAGAAGGATTCTTTTTTTCATCCAAAAAAGAAAGTGACATAGAGTATACGGTCCATAGAGAAGCATTAGTAGTTAGGCATGATTTGAATCTTCAAATAGAGGATGGAGATGTGAAGCAACGTGATAACATCTTCCATACTCGTTGTCACTTCAACAATAAGGTATGTACTTTGATCATTGATAGAGATAACTGTACCAATTTAGCTAGTACTACCTTAGTGGAGAAGTTGGGATTGCAATGTATAAGACATTATTGGCCATATAAGCTGGAATGGCTAAATAAATATGGGGTGGTTAAGGTGAATAAATAGGTAATCATTTCCTTTTCAATTGGGAAATATTCTAATAAGGTGTTATGTGATGTTGTACCTAATTCATACAAGTCATCTTGTTGGGAAGGCCACGGTAATATGATAAGCGTGTTATCCATGATGGTTTCAAGAATAGGTACTCTTTTCAAAAGGATGGTCGACATGTAACACTGGTTCCAATGACACCCAAGGAGGTGTATGAATATCAAAATAAACAAAAAAGGAACCAAAGTGAGATCATGTGTAATGAAAAAGAAGAAAGTGTGAGTGGTGACAAAAATAAGAAAAAATAAGAGCCAAAATAGAAAAAAAAAGTGTTAGAAGAGCAAGTTAGTGTGAGTGAGCAAGAAGAGAATCAAACAGCAATAGTGAAAAAAAAAGCTTGTATGCAAAAGAGAGGGAATGCAAGAGTGCTTTCTATGCTTAAAAGCCATTGATTGTACTTATGCGCAAAGAGGCTTATTTGAACACTAATGATCTTAAACCTTCTTTGTTTAGTGCTGCTGTTTTTTTGTTACAAGAATCTGAAGATGTCTTCCTAGAAGAAGTTCCAAAGGGATTACCACCAATTAAAGGAATTGAACATCAAATTGATTTCATCCCTGGAGCAGCAATTCCCAATCGTTCGCCATATAGGAGCAATCACGATGAGACAAAAAAACTCCAAAGGCAAGTTGAAGAGCTATTGGCAAAAGGGCACGTAAGGGAAAGCTTGAGTCCATGTGCTATGCCTGTGTTATTGGTTCTAAAGAAAGATGAAACTTGGAGGATGTATGTGGATTATAGGGCTATCAATAAAATCACTATAAAGTATCGTCACCTTATTCCTAGATTAGATGATATGCTAGATGAGTTGTATGGTTCTTGCATATTTTCCAAAATTTATTTTAAAATTAGATACCATCATATTAGAATAAAACTGGGTGACTAAACATGGGTTATATGAGTGGTTAGTTATGCCATTTAGTCTTACTAATACACCTATACATTCATGAGATTGATGAATCATATTTTGCGAGCATTCATTAGCAGGTTCGTTGTGGTATATTTTAATGACATTCTAGTGTATAGCAAGAGTTTAGATGAACATATGAATCATTTGAAATGTTTGCTAGATGTTCTTAGGAAGGAAAATTGTATGCTAATATGAAAAAAGTGCTCTTTTTGCATGGAAAAAGTTATTTTTCTTGGATTTATTATGAGTGCAAAAGGCATTGGAGTTAATCTAAAAAAGATCAAGGCAATTCAAGAATGGCCAACACCCAAATCTATGACTAAAGTAAGGAGTTTCCATAGGTTGGCCAGCTTCTATTGATGTTTTGTGAGGGATTTTAGCACCATTGCTTCACCCTTAATAGAAGTGATTAAGAAGCATGTGAACTTTAAATGGGGAAAGGAATAACAAAGAGCCTTTACTTTGTTGAAAGATAAATTATGTTCTGCTCCTTTATTACAATTGCCTAATTTCAATAAAACTTTTAAGATTGAATGTGATGCTTTAGGGATAGGTGTAAGTGCTGTCTTGATGCAAGAAAAATGTCCTATAGCAGTTTTCAGTGAGAAACTCAGTGGAGTGACTTTGAATTGCTCAACATATAACAAGGAGTTGTATGCATTGGTGAAGGCCCTAGAGACATGGTAGCATTACCTTTGGCCTAAAGAATTTGTCATTCACTCTGATCATGAATCCTTGAAACACTTAAAGGGTTATGGTAAACTGAATTGCCGCCATGCAAAGTAGGTAGAGTTTATTTAGACATTTCCTTACGTCATTCGATATAAACAAGGGAAGAACAATGTTGTAGCTAATGCTTTATCATATAAGTATGCCCTAATATCATTAAGTTAGTAGGATTTGAGTATATCAAAGAATTGTATGTAAAAGATCATGATTTTGCAAATATGAATGACGCATGTGAAAATTCTGCTTTCGCTAAATTTTATAGGCATAATGGTTTTTTGTTTAGGGAGAATAAACTTTGTGTGCCTTCTTGTTCTTTAAGAGAATTACTTGTGCGTGAGTCTCACAGTGGTGGATTGATAGGGCATTTCAGGGTTCATAAGACATTGGCCATATTGCAAGAAAATTTTTCCTAGCCACAAATGCGTAGGGATGTTGAAAGAGTGTGTTCTTGTTGTATTTCATGTAGACAAGCCAATTTTAGGATATTACCTTATGGTTTATATATCCCACTTCCTGTTCCTAATGAACCATGGATAGATTTGTTTATAGACTTCATTTTAAGGTTGCCTAGAACCAAGAGGGGAATGGATTCAATATTTATGGTTGTTGATAGGTTTCCTAAGATGGGTCATTTCATTCTTTGCCATAAAACTGATGACGCCACAACCATAGTTGATTTGTTCTTTCGAGACATTATTCGTTTACATAGGATTCCTAGGACAATTGTGAGTGATAGGGATGTTAAATTCCTTAGTCATTTTTTTAGAATCTTGTGGGGAAAATTAGGAACTAAGTTGTTATTTTCCACAATTTGTTATCCCCAAACTGATGGGCAAACCGAAGTAGTAAATTGAACTTTAGAAACTTTGCTATGATCTGTTATTCAAAAGAATTTGAAATTTTGGAAAGATTGTATTCCTCTTGTTGAGTTAGCTTATAATCGTTATGTGCATTCTTCAACTGGT
Organism: Adansonia grandidieri; assembly: GCA_038382065.1. Lineage (NCBI taxonomy): Eukaryota > Viridiplantae > Streptophyta > Magnoliopsida > Malvales > Malvaceae > Adansonia > Adansonia grandidieri. Next base: position 7,525 of record JBBYHK010484020.1, on the reverse strand, counting down.
TATTCTGAGATTGTTTATGTTTTAACCCTTTAACTCCATTGGATTTGATGCCTTTACCAGTGAATGAGATAGCTAGCTTAGACAAAAAAAGAAAGGCTAATTTGGTGAAACAGATCCATGAACAAGCACGACAACACATTAAGAAAAAGAATAACGGATGTCGACTTGTCACCTTTGAACTTGGCGATAGTTAGATTAGGTATAGGTTCACATGAGGAAAAAGAGGTGTCCAACACAAAGGAAATCCAAGCTGCAACCACATGGAGATGGACCTTTCCAAGTCTTCGAGAAGATTAATGACAATGCTTACAAGTTAGATCTACTAGGTAAGTATCAAGTGAGTTCCACGTTTAATGTTTTTGATCTTTCTCCTTTTGATGTAGGTGCTGATTCAAGGATGAATCCTTTTAAGGAACAGAGGAATGATGTGATCCAGCTAATGCAAGACAAAGTAGATAATGTTCCAAAGGACTTTCAAGTGCTGAGTGGACCTTTTACATGAGCTCAGACTAAACAACTACAAAAAATTGTGCAAGGACTAATCAAGAAGCTAAAGATGGAGATGATATGGACTTGGAATTCAGGGAGGAAGTGGGCTTCAATCAACGATGCTTAGTTAACTTGCTTCAAGCTTATGAGCAAGTTATTTAGTGATTGGGCCAAATGTTGATATTTAGGTTTATCTTTTGTTTACTTATGGGCTAGACACTTTTAATAAGTGGCACATGCCTATCGCATGTTATTTTAATTGTTTTAAGTATCTATATTAAAGGCCCATGCTTTAGGAAACTAGTTATTGGGCTTGGGGATTTGTTTTGACATTTTAATTGGCCATCAAAAGCCCTATACGAGTTTCACTAGTTAGGATGCCTAAAGGTTTTGTCTTCTGGCTATAACTGGTCTGTTGCAATTGTAAGACTAGTTTTTCAGTTTTCTTTGGATAATTAATACAAGTAGTCTTCTTGGTAAGGCAATTTTCTTTGAGTTCTTCTTTGGACTCAATCAGAACTTATCAAGGTTAGTTTAATCTTGTGGCATTCAAATTTTATATTCTTGGTTTGCAATTGATGCTAAAGCATTGGGTCAAGTTTCTAACTCCCTCAGTATTCTTGGTTTGTGTTTTGTATTTAAATTGTTAGGTCAAGAATCCTATTTTAGTTTCTTATTATTTGTTAGGTTTCTAGCCTTTGATCCAAAGTGTTATTCGGGGGTTCTAGGACATCATTCTTGGGGTTTTTGCATCAACTTTTTTGGTTCCTATGATAGTACCTCCACACTTTCATCACTGCACCAACAATGCTACTGACATCTATAAAATACATGGAAACAGTGTTTACTTTGATTGCATCATCCTTAATATCTATTGCATGGAAGCATTATGCCATCACCCATAAGAAACTATCCATATCCTTCGCGGACTTAGTTCCATTGAACTCTTTCAGCTTAAGGACCTCCATCTTCTGTTTAGGTGTTATAGCTAGCACGCCACCACCAATAGCTACTTTTAGTGATGAGAGCTCCCCTATGAACTCTTTCATCTGTTTTTTCATGGCCTCCACCACGGCTTCGAAGGCATTATTCTTTTACGTAAGAATGTTTATCACTAAGTTAAAAGCACTCTGCATCTCTTTTTTGAGCTTATCCCTTGCTGAATATAGCTCTTTGATGTGGCTCTATGTGATTTCAAGGTTCTCCCCATATATCCCTGATGATTACCTCAAGTTTGGCCATCCTACAATCTATGGTCAATAGAACATCCCATGAATTGTTAGCCTTGTTTCCCCTCCCACGAGTCTTTAGGACCTCTCGTGTTTAATTTTCTACCTAAGATGCCATCTTGATATTCAACACCTTTACAACCCTCTAGCTCTAATACCCACTGTCATGGGCTTGCACTTTAGCCTAGCAAATCGTGTACCTTAGGCTTGGAAATAGCTTCCTTATATGCTTAAGTTTGGCTTTAAACACTCAAAGGAAGTAAGGCATTGAAGTTCAAAAAGCTTAAAGAGCTAAGCAGAAAAGAAGAACGCTAAGAGAATAAAGAGGGATGCCTAATATATTACTGAAATATTTGATGATGCAAATGAGGCTGGGGAGGCCTCTTTTTATAGTTAAATTCCCCATACATCAATGGCTTAGATCAAATCTAATGGACAGTTAAGATTACACTTATTTACAAATATCTAGAATCCAAGATAAGTTTAAACTCTATCTCAATAGAGTCCTAAGTAAGTTGATTGAATCTGCAAGCTTTCAGAAACTCTAAATAGATTAAGCCTTTTAGAAATTTCAAGTATTGTACTTATCTTGTTAGGCCAAATTACTCCATGTAACTTGTATCCTTAGGCCTTGGTTGATTAGTGCGGCCCATGACACCTACCCCCTAACATTCACGTTTGTCTCAACTATAAAAAATTGAATTAGAAAATGAATAAGCAATCAACATTTTACTAAAAAAGGCCTCCGATATGAATAGTTTCTTATGGGGATGAAAATGTCGTAAGTAAATAGTTCTAAAATTAGAGCAGTAAATCATTCGTGCAAGGCTAGTTTAGAATTTTTGGGTCAAGGATTGATCTATTTATGATCTATATTTTACAATCCAACATGATTCTAGATCAATCTTAAATTTTTAAAATTTTAAATCTATACTATTAATAAAGGGATTAACTAAGTTTGATGTCACTTGACTCAATGACTCTAATTCAATTATGAAATGACCTAAATATCTAAATTAAATTATAAAAAATTTATAAAATAAAGGATAAAATATCATTTAATATAAAATTTAAATATTTTTAGTTAATTTTATTTTTTAAAAATATTTACACTAAAAAATAATTATCCACTACATTCACCCGCATTGTGAGTGTGCCAAAATCTAGAATAAACAATTAATAAATAATATTTTAATATTATAAAAAATAACAATCAAATAGTAAAAATTCACAATGTTATGATTATTTTTGGAATCGAACATTATAAAAAATATAAACTATAGAAGTCTAAAAATTTATCATAAAATTGGTTAAAAATTTGACCTTAGGATCCGATTTTACGATTCAATCACTAAATCCGGATGGGTGTGTATATATTAGAATTACGGACTAGCTTATAAGTGGCACTCCTAAAAATTTTGGATCGTAGACCACTTTAAAATTGACCATCGACCCGAAGAATTGGCGAATGACTTTGAAACTCTTGCTTACGTGTAGTTTCTCCCCAACCTACAATTTAAAAGAGAAAAAAATAATATGAGATCCTTTTATAGCTTAAATTTAACGCAAGATTTGATGAATTAAAAATTTAAGGGCCCATTACTAGAGTATTTTCCTTAGGTTGGCCCCCAAAAGAAAAAAGTTCCTAAAAGAGGGTGCAGCACTTTACCAAGCAATAAGTTAGAACTTGAAAAGCTAGTCCATTTTATTTGATGGGCTTTACTGTCGAGTACCTTGGGCATTGAAATCCGATTCCCATGAACTTTTCGGGCTTGCCGTCTATTCCAACGCATTTTTTTCTATTATATACAAACTAGCAGCATCCAACTTTCGGTATAGGTAGAAATTGGATAAGTTCATACTGGTTTAGATTGACTTATTTTAGATTCAGTTATATTGAATTAAGATTTTTTGAATTTGAATTTTTTTGAACATGAATTTTTTAAGTTCGAGTAAGTTTAGATTTGAGTCTTTTTAGGCGGAGCCTCAAATGGGTTCAACTTCAATTTTAATTTTAAGTTAATTGTAATCACTTATGTATATGTAAATATTATAATACGAAAATAAATTATAGCTATTTTTTTATTTTTTTGCATAATATGGTATTTTTTAATTATGTTTGTATATTAATACCAATATTTGTTAACATTAAAATGATATAAAATTAATGTTTATGTGAAATTAATTTCTTACAAAATAGAAAATATGATATATATTGTCATATTCATATTTATAACAATTGATTTGATGAACTCAAATATTCAAAATAAATTATCATTTATATTATGTATACATATAAATCTAATTATGCACACTAATAATTAAAACCCAAATGGGCAAATGATTACATTCAAAGGGAGAAATAAGATTAAAGTTCAAAAGCTGCTATGATAATGCAAAAAAAAAAAGTACTACTTGTAGTTATTGCTTAGTTAACTTCAAACTAAATTTTGTAATTAGTTAATATTAAGAATTACTTTGTATATTATATATATTTTAATATTTTAACAATTTTCAATTTGTATAGCAAATATTTTAGGGGTAATGGCTAGTGAAGATGAGATGATACTATGATTTATAAATATCATACTTTTAGACAGTATAATTACGTGACATAAAATATATAAATAATATCACGATTCTATTAATTAAGTCTAACATAAAAGAAAAATAAAAACAGTTAGTAATAACACTATATAGGTATCATGTTTTGAATCTAAAATTAGTTAGGTTTTTGTTTCTTAACATTTTTATTTATTTCATTATAATATATAAAAATTAGTTGTATGATTGTTCGTCTGTTTGTAACTCATTAGTTAATGGTATACTTTGAATATTATAAACAACTTTTAACATATCAAATGTTCAATTATATCAAAGAAAATAAATAAACAAAACGCTTTATTAAAATTTAAGAATAATGAAATATATATAAAAATAATAACCAATTTAGAGAATTTCAACTTTATCCTTAAAAATATCTTTTAAAAGATTTTTTAAAAAGAATTAATACTATATTTTTTATAACACCTATCTTTTATTCACAACAAAATTATTTACAAGTAAATTAGTTTTTTTATATTATTATCTTAAGATATATTCATTTTTAAATTAATTATCGATATTAGACAATAAATAAAAGTTCATCAACACATAACGAGGATAATTTTTATTTTGTTTTATAAAAATTATTTTAATTATAATTTAATCATTCTTATTTTTTTCATGTCCATCTCTAGCTCAAGTATTTTCATGTTTAGGTTTTTTGGGTTAGTTTGTTTGCTTGGATCATTCCAAGTTTTTGGATTTTAGTTTTTTCAAGTCTACTTCATTTTACGTTTGATCATTTTGGGTTTCCACGGATTTTAGTTTTTTTTTTAATCAAATAGGGTTTAGATAATTTTGGATATTTTAGATTTTTAGATTTAAATTCATTATACCACCTCTAACTTTTTGATAACCATCAAAAGGGCTTCTAAAAAATACCAATCTACAAGTTCTACGTGCAGCCATGCACGTCGATTATTGACAATAAAATATTTGATATATAAATGATATTATGTTTTAAAATTTTAAAGAAGGATTATAAAAATTTTATTAAAATAATATTTTAATAAAGTTTTTAAATTTCAAATTTCTATTACAATTTAATCTTGATTTTAAATGAGTTATTTAATTATACTTATATACAATTATAAGATACATGTTTACTTGTTAAGTTTTTGTGACATGTATGTGTTGTGATTGTGGTAGATTAAAAATTATTTATAATCATCCAATAACCACTTTGGATGAAAAGATATATAACCACCATCTTTTGTAAAAAAAATGCATTTGGATGAAAATAATGCATTGGTTGGATGACAAGATTACACTTGTTAGATGACAAGATGCATTTTTATAGACAAATGATTGCAATGATTTGTGAAAAAACTTTTCAATTAAGATATATATCTTTGACTGTATCTTTGGGTAGTCTATATTTAGCAGCCTTAATTACCAAAACAATAATAAAAAAAATTAATTCCAAAAATTTGATAAAAAAATAAGAGATTAAGGGGTTTTTCAATATCGCTAGTTTGTAGAACTTATAAAGTTTTATTGTATCTTGAGAGTACTATTATCCAAATCCATTAGCAAACTTTGTGTAAGAGTAAATAACTCTCTAAAGAAAGTGATTTATCATGTCTTGAAATCTGGATTTAATCATTTATGTCTACTCATCTACCTTTTTTCCCTTACAATATGCCTCTTTTGACGTCACATATAAGACAAGTTTGATTTTAATTATATTATTATATTCAAATTAAAAATTTTTGAAAAGTGTTTACCCAAGATTTTCAATTTTATATATATTCATTGGATTTTCAAACTTATATTATGTTTCAAATTTAAAAAAAAACATTTTTTCTCTTAAATCTTATATTAAATATAATAGCTATTCAGTGAAAATGGAATAGAAGTATAATAGGTATTACGTAATTTCGTTGATTGAATGGAATAGGCAAGAAATAGTATTACATTGTTTGGTTGGTTAAAATGGTCTTAAGGAATATATAAAGAATAGGTATAAAATGACAAATTGACCCCTGAAATATTTTATTTATAAAAAATAAATTTACTTTTAGCATCATTTTAAATATCAGTAATATATTTAAAAATATTTTTAAATCTATTATACATAAAATTGACTATTTATTAATGCTTTAGAAAAATATTATATCAGATATAATATTTAAAATTAAATAGTTTAAAATTTACATTTAATAATAGCTAACAATAAATTTAATTTTATATTTAAAAATTTTGAAAATAGTATTTTAACAATATTTATAATTATTTACTATTTTTAAATATTTAATAATATTTATATTCATATAAAAGCCTAAGATATTTCTTATTCTTTGTTCTCACAATCTTTTCTATACACCTACTCTCCCTACCTTTTTTAACCACCTCCTTTGTTTAACAAGTCCAAACTTTCTCCTATTTTTTACATGTCACCCCCACCACCTCTACCGCCTGTCACCATAGGTCATCGCCAAAACTTAATGAAATTTCATCCATGAAATTCTACTTGTCTTTTTTCCTAAAAGCTCACCCAAGAAAACCTAGATCTGCAAAAATACCCAATGCTTCCACCCCATTTTGCCATGTCATTGCTCCAAACCCCCAACTTGTCGACATATTAACCCTCATTATCTAATCTTCCTCCTTTCAAAATTTAAAACCTCAAACCCGTTATATCTAACCTAAATCAAAAACCCTAGTGAGAGAAAGTTTCTTTTTCCTCTTTTATTTGTTTTTGTCCTGTGTGGCTCCCCTTTTATGGATGATACTGAAAAAGATGAAAGTATGATGATGTTGTATCATATTTGGCCAAAAAAACTGATAAGGGTAAAATCAAAATATGAATTTCATATGCTATTCCTTGTTGCTCGAAATAGCTATTTTTTGGTGAAGCAAAAGAATAACTATTCTGGGAACATGGGTAATAGGACCTGCATATGGATTCAACTAAATAGATTAATCAATGAACCAAATGGTTGAATAGCTATTCTTCTTAGAATAGACTAGGAATAAAATGACTATTCATGCCAACCAAACATGCTATTAAATTCTAAAATTACAAAGATTACATTTATTCAAGCCTTAAAATTCAATTGGTTATCTGGTTTTTTTTTTTTTTTTAATGATCATCTAAATGCCATGAGTTCTAAATTAAAAGGTTGATCTTATCTCAAGTATATATTGCAATAAAATTTCATATTAAAATTTAATCACATTGGATTGAGGTTTTATACGCC
>JBBYHK010483969.1:0-17256 GCA_038382065.1 Adansonia grandidieri | reverse complement strand
AAACTTATATACCAACTCTAATACATTCTATAATTGTGTTAATTAACCCATATATTTAAGAATGATCCATCTTATATATTTTTTTTTATATAGAAGAGGTTGTAGTCTTGAGAACGAGAAAAAGAGTTACCAATTCCAAGATTCAAATCTTAAGCTTGAAAATTGTCCTCTGTTAAAGGTGATTGCATGAGCTAACTAAGTTCTAGGTTTTAATCAATCCTATTTTTGTTGTTTTAATTTATGCCCTCTTAAAGAGTGATTATTTGAACCATTGGGCTAAATCTCGGGTTTTGATCTATCCTGCTTTTGTTGTTTTAATTTATATAATAGCATTTTATCGATCCTTTTTTTTTTTTAAATTATATAATAATGTATAACAGGCTGCCATTTTGGGCACACATAAAGCTCTTATTTTGCTTGTGGTTGGTGCTACCGGTGTTCAATGGGGCAGCTTATATCTATGAAAAATTAATTCGAAAATATATAAAACTTGGTGGATTTGTGGGCTCAAATTACACAGAGGATCAAAGGAAGATCCTCCAGATGATCAGCTTAGATGCTAGGAAATGTGTAGCTGAATACGTTGAGAAGCATGGATGGCCAGCGTTTGAGCGAATTATCAAAGTGGTAAATTTTTATTAAATCATATAAAAACTACTACTTCCTTTCATTGCTCAATTACCCGCTGAGCTGATTCATTATTTTAATGCTTTCAAAACTGTCTTTTTTCAGGCTGAAAGAGAAGCTAAGAAACATTGAAGTCTTTGGAGTTTATTTGTTATATCATTCACTCTCCATTTTGTCACTATTGACAACGGAATATCTTACTACAAGTTTATTTGTGCCGATATATTATATATTAGATATAAAGAAAAAATTAAAAAATTGTTTCGAAAGGAACAATGTATCTGAAATTCTGAATATAAAAGGAAGTATTTATAAGGAAGCAAATATATTCTTTCGACCATAATTTCTGCAAAAACCTATTTCATTAGCAATGTTACTCATACTCAATGTGAGTATTGAATATTGCTATTAATTTAATTCAAGTATATTTAATTATTTTAAATTTTTTTATATATTTGAAAAATTATATTCCTATAATCATATCCTAATATATCGGATGCAATTTAAAAAAAAAAATTATGGAATTCAAATAACTTAGTTGATTTTACCTTTTTCTGATGTTCATTTTTTTTTTCTACTTTGCAAATTTTGCTGTGAAGGGTCTTCTTAATATATTTCAGCTGTGAAATAAAGTATTGCCATTCTTAATTTCTTGCATATTCAAAAATAGATGCACAAAGACATTGCCATATTATCATATTTTATTTTATAATAAGCTACAAAATTGTTTACTAAATCTCTAAAAAAAAAAAAATCAAAATCATTACTTTTTTTAATTTCAATTTCCAAATATTTTAATTTAAATAGCTACAAATTTAATAAGTGAACGTAATGTGTATGTACGTATTAAGATTTGTGCATTTTGAGTAGTGGGGAAAAATGAATTCGAACTGCAAAGCACAATAAGAAAAATCTGAATATGAATTCATCCAAACTCGATTTGTTCAAAAATTAAAAAGACTCGAACCCTAAAATTTCAAACCCGAAATGATCCAAATTTAAAATAATTTGAACCTGAAATGACCCAAATCCAAAATGACTTAGACTCAAATAAATTTAAGATGCCGTGCTTCTTCATAGCAGCACTTCTTGGTAATAGTGTTTTTTGATAGCAATGTTCCCTAACAATAGTGCTAATGACAATGCTTCTTGCTGACAACACTTATTCATGAACGCACTTCGGCTATCTAGAGTTCTAGTACTTCAACATTATATAGTTCTAGTTCTCTAGTTGGTCGGTTTGTTTATGTTCATTGACATATATCTCACTCATTTCTTGCAAATCCAAGGCTCATGTAAATGTTGAGCATTAGCAATGTTATTGGATTCTCAAATGGATGTTGTTAGACCTTGTGGCGAATAAAATCAAGATGAGGTAAATTGATTTTTCAAATTATTTTACAAATTAATGTAAATTGAGAAATTCAAATAGAGAACTTGAAAGAGCAAGATAGTAAATAATAAAAACAAGCAAAAGTTTAAGGAAAGAGAAGCAATCACAATTGATTTACAAAGGTCTGGCTCTTTATCTGCATCCTTTCCTTACCTTTACTTGCTGAGGAATTCCCAATTCATTATTTTATGTCTTTCTGGCTGACATATAACCTTTATAACTTTATCTTTCAAGACTAAGATAGCAACTTCTCACCCAATATCTTTTATGACTAAGATAGAATCCTTACTATTTTTAAAGGCTAAGTAGAAACCTTTTCCCTCAATGCAAGAATTTTTTATGTAAACAAAGATGACCTCTAAAAGGCTTGTGTTTACAAAGTTTTGGCTCTAGAAGAATTTTATACAAAGATATAATACAAAAATAAAATTAAGATATGAAATAAAGATTTGAACAAGGTTGAGCATTTGAAAACTTTGAGAGAGATGAATACTATATCATTAAGCTTCCTATCTTAATATCTATTGCTACTAGGAGTGTTGGTGAAGCCTATTTATAACATTGGGATTACGACCATTGGGAATTTATTAGGATGATTTGCAACTATAGGATGCTTCATAAAGGAGCCTTTCCATTCTTCCCCTGTGCTAAGGTCCCTATATTTATCAAATGTATCAATACATTACCTTTAAAACCCTTAAATTATGACCATTACAAATCAAGCTTGACCATCAATACATTCAATCAATACTTTCTTTAATTGTATCAATACATTTTGAATTTTAATGAATTTTAGATACTGTCAAGGTTTAGTATTAATACATACATAAAAGGTATCAATACATACTTTGAAAAACCCTCTAAAAAGCATTTTCTTTGGTTTTAAAAAGATCCTAATTTATCTTAAATATATTTTATATAAAAATATGCATTAAGGATATACATTTTTAAGAAAATTGAGGAGTTAAAAATGTACTAGTATTTTTAAAAGTATTTTCAATTTAAATCAAGGAAAAATACTAAGTTGAAAATATTTAAACATAAGCTAATTAAGCTTAAGTTTTCATTATATCAAAACAGAGATCAATTCAAAGCTAATATGGCTAACAGATGCAAGCAACTTTATTACACTCCATGATTGTTTCATAATAAGATACAATTGTGATAATCATAATGTGCTAATGTGAATTCAGCCACTACACACAAAAGGTGGGAATCACAACTAATCTTTTATAAGGTATATATGGTCACCTATATAAATCTATTTCTCTTAAGGTCATGACTAAGGTAACTTTAAAGTATAGGTTTTGGTCTACATTTAGAACTAAGATAAAAAATTTGGTTATGTGTGGGGAAGGATAAGCACCCTACAATACTTGTCGTAAAGTTAATGCATGGTTAGCTTAACATTGTTCTAAAGGTCCTATGATTTAACGGTCTTTATTTCTAGTGAGAAAATATGTACAGCTAGCTGATTATGTTAGGAAGTTAGTTAGGAGTTTTGACTATATGATAGGATTTCCATAAATAATAGGATTAGATTCACTATTTGATTTTTCTGATCAATCCCTTAAATCATGGGATTTTGATTATGGCTGACTTTAGATCTTAGATGAGTGCTAGGGCTGTAATACAAGTATGTGTTATGTAATACTTTAAAAAACAGAATAGAAAAACTTATTTTTTCAGTTTTCAACATGGCATCAGAGTTATAGGGTCCGATCTTTCATTTTTTTCTGGCCTTAATTGTCGATTACTCGGTGAAGTTTCTCGGCCTTCATTGCTGTCACCATAATCTGTCCCTAGCCTGTTCTTAGTTACCATCACTATAATTCTTCCTTTTCTTTCTCTTTGATTCCTATAATGTCAGAAACAGGGAAGATAATCATTCAGCCCAATTGGATGAGTAATCCGATTTCAATAACACGGAGAGTTGTGAAGCATTCACGCTGCTTACAGGTTAGATGGGAAAAACTATCTTAAGTGGTTACAACTCATCCGTACAATGTTAAAAGGAAAAGGGAAGAGCAGCCATCTTATAGTTACCAGTCCTAACCCAGGAGATTTAAAGTTTGAAGCATGGGAAGAGAAGGATTCCATGATTATGGCATGGTTGTGGAACTCAATGACTCTGGAAATAAGTGACACTTGCATGTTTTTAACACTGTAAAGGATATTTGGGATGCAATGCAGCAGCCTTATTCTAAAGTTAGAGATACGGCTCAAGTGTACAAGGTTAAGGTGAAAACAATGGCAGCAAAACAAAGGAATAAAACTATCACTGAATATTTAAATCAACTAAAATCATTGTGGCAAGAATTGGATCACTATCGAGTGATACAAACCAAGTGTCTCGAAGATGCTGCAGTCATAAAGGATTTCATTGAACGAGACAGAGTTTATGACTTCCTAGTTGGACTTAATCCAGAATTTGATCAAGATACAAGTTCTTGGAAAATCAGAGGTTTCATGTTTTAATGAAACGGTGGCCTTAATTCGAAGTAAAGAAAGTAGAAGGAGGCTGATGCTTGAACCACCAAGCACTGATAGTTCTGCCATGATGGCAGGAAAAAAGGGAACAGCATTTAAAGAAGATAAAGGAGGTCAACAGAAAACTCGAAATCATGATGGACTATTTTGTACTTATTGCAAGAAGTCTCATCGCACCTGTGATAAGTGCTGAAAACTTCATGGGAAGCTTACAAGTCGAGAATGGGGTCAAAAAGGAGGATAATCAAAGAACAAGGGGCAAGCCCACATTCTACAGGTTTTTCAAATGAGTTAGGTGGTCTGAACCAAGAAGAGATTGAAAAAGTAAGAACACTTATCAAAAGCTGTGAAAAACATGAAAAATCTCCAAGTACTTGTTCTTTAGCATATTCAGGTAAGTTTCCATCTTTCATTGGGTTAAATGTCTCGGATACAGCCTTTATCGACTCTTGGGTCATAGACTCAGGAGTAATAGATCACAAGACACACTTATCAGATAAATTTTCTACCTATTCCCCATGTCCAAGCAATAGGAAGATAGCTACTGCTAATGGGTCTTTGATCACGATAGCAGGTTTAGGAGATGTTCAAATTACCCCATTGGTGACCCTTAAAAATGTTCTTCATGTTCCCAAATTGTCTACAAACCTAGTCTCTATACAAAAACTCACCGAAGATCTTTGCTGCAATATGATTTTTAACAGCAATTATTGTATATTTCAAGACAAGGATTCGAAGAGGATGATTGGACGTGCTAGGGAAAGGACTGGCCTCTATTATCTTGAAGCATCACTTCCGCCAAACATGACCAAGGACAGATTGTCTTTTTCTCTCATATCAGAGTTAGTTTTATCTAATAAAGAGAAAATTTTACTCTATCACAATAGACTTGGACATCCATCATTTAGGATCATTAAAGTTATGTTTCCATCATATTTTAGAGAATTAGATGTTGAACATTTTCAGTGTGAGGTGTGTGAGCTTGCTAAACACAAGCATGTACCTTTTTCGATTAGTAATAAAAGAAGCCATGTTCATTTTTATCTTATTCATAGTTATATATGGGGTCCATCTATTGTTCCTAATGTTTATGGGGCTTGGTGGTTTATTTCTTTCATAGAAGATTGCACTCGTGTCACTTGGGTTTTTCTTCTTAAGCATAAATCTGATGTTAGTACTGTAGTCCCTAGCTTCTATTTCATGATTAAAAATCAATTTGGAGTCAATATCAACAAGTTTAGGTCTAATAATGCCAAGGACTATTTCAATCAAGTTCTCACTCTATGTTTCCAAAAGGAAGGGATTATACATGAGTCATCATGTGTTAATACTCCATAACAAAATAGAGTAGCGGAAAGGAAAAATGGTCATCTTCTTGAAAAGCCACAAGACTTGTTGTTTCAAAAAGGTGTGCCTAAAACTTTTTGTGGGGAAGCAGTTCTTACAGCCACTTACCTAATAAATTGTTTACAATCGAGAGCATTAGGCTTCAAGAATCCTATGGACATACTATCCATATTTTACCTGAATCTAAACACAACAAATAACCTAGTACTTAGGACTTTTGGGTGCATGTCATTTGTTCATGTTCATAGTCAAAGTAGAGGGAAATTGGATCCAAGGGCTCTAAAATGTGTCTTTATAGGCTATTCCTCAATTCAAAATGGGTATAAGTGCTATCATCCTCCATAAAAAAAGTTTTATGTCTCAGTAGATGTCATGTTCAATGAATGAGAGTCATACTTCAACAATCCTTATCTTCAAGAGGAGAATTTAACTAATGAAGATAAGGATAAAGAAGGTTTTTTACTTGACTTACCATCACTTCCTACATACACACCTTCTAAGAATTTGTCTAAACCAGTATATGATCCTGTATCTGAACCTATGTCCATGTCTGAACCTGTGTTTACGTCTGAACCAGTGTCTAAACATGTGTTTGAGCCTATGCCTACACATGTAAACCAAACCTGAACCTACACTGGAGACATTAGGTGAACCATCTATGCCTAAACTTATGACTGATTCTGCTTTGAGAGATGTAAAATTTGATAAAAATAAGGTGTTCACAAGGAAGAAGATGGCTATTCCTGAACCTATGCAAGTTTAAGAGACTAACTCAGATTCTTCAAATAAGGTAACAAATTCCAATCCTAATACTGAATTTCATTTAAATAATGATGATCAAGAACTTTCGATCGCTATTAGGAAAGGAACTAGGAAGTGCATAAAGTAACATTTATATCCACTTGCACATTTTTTGTCATTTGAGAAATTTTCACCAAAACATAGAGCATTTCTTGTAAGCCTAAACACTATCTCTATCCCTACTACTTTATTCGAGGCTTTGTCTAATGAAAAATGGAAACAAGCTATGAATATAGAGATAGAGGCATTGGAAAAGAACAAAACTTGGGAATTGGTGAAGTTACCAGAAGGAAAGAAACCAGTGAGCTGTAAATGGGTATGTACAATGAAATATAAGGCATATGGGTCAATTGAGAGGTATAAAGCACAGTTGGTAGCCAAAGGATACACTCAGACCTACGAAATTAACTACTTAGAGACTTTCACTCCCATTGCAAAAATGAATACAGTTAGATTATTGTTATCATTAACAGTGAATTATGGTTGGGATTTGTAATAGTTTGATGTCAAGAATGCTTTCTTGCATGGGGAATCGACAAAAAGATTTATATGGAGGTTCCGCCAGGTTACCAAAAGAAGTTGGTAGCTTGTACTATGTGTAAATTAAAAAAGGCCTTATATAGCCTCAAACAGTCACCATGAGCATGGTTCAAAAGATTTGCGAGAGTTATGTTAAATAAGGGTTACAAACAAAGCCAAAGAGATCATACATTGTTTATTAAACATTCTCTTTCAGGGGGAGTTACAACACTATTGGTATATGTGGATGACAAAATAGTGACGGGAGATGATGTTAAGGAGAAACAGGCCTTAAAGCAATACTTGGCTAAGAAATTTGAAATCAAAGAGTTACGAAGGCTAAAGTATTTTCTTGGAATAGAGGTTGCTCACTCTAGGGAAGGAATTTTTATCTCTCAGCAAAAGTATGTCACAGATCTTCTCAAAAAAACTAGCAAGACAGCATATAGGCCCCCAAATACACCCATAGATCCTAATCTTAAACTTGGGAAAGCAGAAGAAGATGCTGCGGTAGATAAAGAAATGTATCAATGCCTAGTAGGAAAACTTATTTATCTATCTCACACACGACCAAATATAGCATATGTAGTGGGTCTGATTAGTCAGTTTATGCATAATCCAAAGGAGGTTCATCTACAAGCAGCATATAGATACTACAGTATCTCAAAGGAACGCCAGGGAAAGGTATTTTGTTTAGAAGAAATGGAGGATTAGTGCTTGAGGCATACATTGATGCTAATTTTGCAGCATCAGTTGATGATAGAGGATCAACCTCAGGGTATTGTACCTTTCTCGAGGGAAATCTTGTGACATGAAAAAGTAAAAAACAAAGTGTAATAGCTCAGTCAAGTGCAGAGGCTGAATTCAGAGCAATGGCTTAAGGTGTGTGTGAACTTCTATGGTTGAAGATCATTCTTGAAGATTTGAAGATTAAATGGGATGGCCCTATGAGACTCTACTGTGACAACAAAGCTGCAATCAACATAGCTCACAATCCGATACAACATGATTAGACAAAGCAAATTGAAATTGATAGACACTTTATCAAAGAAAAACTAGAAAGCAGACTAATTTGTACACGTTTATTCCTACAAATGGACAACTTGCTGATGTTCTTACTAAAGGACTGAGTAATCCAATGTTTCAAACTATTGTATCTAAGCTGGGAATGAGTGATACCTATTCACCAGCTTGAGGGGGAGTGTGAGAAAATATGTACAGCTAGGTGACTATGTTAGGAAGTTACTTATTAGTTTTGACTATATGATAGGATTCCTATAAATAATGGGATTAGATTCATTATTTGATTTTTCTAATCAATCCCTTAAATCATGGGATTTTGACTATGGTTGACTTTAGATCTTATATGAGTGCTAGGGTATAATATAAGTATGTGTTCTGTAATACTCAAAAAAACATAATAGAAACACTTATTTTTTCAGTTTTCAACATTTCTTAGTCTAATATTTAAATATCAAAAACGTTTTCCAAGTAACTCTCCATCATATTGGTGAATTTTGAGAAAAGTTCTCTTACCTCAAGAGTGTTCAAGGGAAATTGTTTTCTTTCCTTAAAAGGCTTAGTTTTTAAACTTATTTTAGAATTTTATGTGGAAAAAGTGATAAGATAAATTAAAATTCTAATTTATTTCTTAATCCAAAATTTAAATATCAAAAATACCTTTCAAGGAATTCTCTACCATGCTGGTGGAATTCCAAGAGAGATTTCTTCACTTCAAGAGTATTTAAGGGGAATCGTTTGCTCCCTAAAGAGACCCCATCATCAGATAATTTTAAAATACTATGAAAAGAAACAAAATTATTGGATTCTTAATGCTCTAACAACTTCTTACTTGAATAGTTAAATATTAGAAAAGTTTTTCAAGAAATTCTCCATTATTTTTGTCAAATTATAAAGGAATTCACATTAAAAGTGTTTTAGAGAGACTGTTTGTTCCTTTAAAAAGGCTATAATCGAAAAATATTCTCATTTATTCTCAACTAATTATAAAGTGATTTAAGTTAAATTGATTTTATTTTAATTTTAGATTTACTAGATCTTCCACTTTTTGAAGAAATAATAATTATCAAAATGTAAATACAAAACTAAATGAGCAATTTTCATCCGAAGGAAACAAAATAATTGGTAAACTACCAAACCATTAAACGAACCAAAAGTCAAGGAAAATTACTAATTTTTTATCTTGTCAAGTTATACTTTTAGATTTTCCTTTATCACTAATCAAATGTAATTAAAAAATATATCTATTATGAGATTAAAATGAAAACATGTCTGTATAGAACTACAGATGAATAAGTTAAAAAGGAAAGTTAAAAAGCATACCAAGTCAGCTAAATGGATGGTAGTTAGCTTGATTGGCTTCTTATCTCCTTTTATCCTTTTTTTTTATAATTTTTTAATCACTAACACTCACTGTTACACTGTTCCATGGCTAATTCTTAAGCAGTTCTCCTCCTCCCTTCACCAAAATGGTGCTACTTACTGAGATTGCGACAAAAAAAAAATCAAATCTCTAAGACCCACAAGCATTAAATTGAAAAATCACTAAATAACCAACCGATTCCAAGAACGCTAATCTCTTCAAATCTCTAAAAACTTTTTGAGTTTTTGATAGTGGTTGTGCTTTTGGTCACCGTGATGATTGGCAAATTTAGTTGTGCTATCTCATAAAGTAAAAAGATTAAGGTTATGAGATTGAGCCTAATAGTAAACTTATTAGTAATTTCTCTACTCCAAATTACTACATAATTGATATCCAATTCCTTTATAAATAGGATCATTCATTAATGGAAAAAATTTATCCTCTGACCTTTCTATAATAATCTCATATCGATATTGCTAAATAGAGACTTCATTTTTATGAAGCATTGTGTAGTCCTAGATTAATTTAGCTCCTTATCCTTAACTAGTATAATTGTTAACTATAATAATTTGCAACATCTTGCTATACTTTTGATCCTTCTAATCTCAATCAAGTGTTTTAGATAATAAGAAAAATGGTAGCTTATAACCAATATTTTAAAACAACTGAGGAAAGATTGAAGTTTATCAGCCTTGGTTTTATTGGTTCGAGATAAGTGTGCGTCCCCATGTGCTCCTAAGTTTTTTTCTTTGTAATCTATGTTCTGTAGTCATCTTCGAGTCTAATGTGTGTGTTATCCAGTTAACATGTTTTCCATTTTAATCTTTATTTCATGGTCATTTTCAAGCACTCTGAATTATTAAAAAGAGATAAATTAAAGTTGTGGGCAAAAGCTGTTATGAACAGGAGCTATTTTGAGTAACAGCTATTCTGAACAATAAAAGTTACTGAACAACAATTGTTTTGACATACAAGCTATTCTAAACAAGATTTGTTCTGAACTCATAGCTCTTGCTTAGAATAGTTGTTATTTAGAACAACTTTCTCATGGAATAAGTCATTGATGGAACAATACGCTTATAGAAAAGACAACTCAATTGAGAAGTATTTTACAAAAGATGCTCCATTTGATACTACCTTGTTGAAGTGCAAAAAGTGCAAATAACCTTAGAATATGGTAGGATTCTTAAGTTAATTTCACTATTGGGATGTTTTGGAGAGTTTCATTTGGTGGATTAGACATGGAGGTGTCGTAACATGGCCCAGATATGAATCCTGACAAACCCGACTTAAAATGGTGGGTGTACCCCTCGTTCCTCTATATATCTATATATCATTATTTTCTTTTATTTAGGGCCCACATTATTGTTATTGTTGCCGTTGTTGTTGTTGTTGTTGTTGTTGTTGTTGTTGTTGTTGTTGTTATTATTATTATTATTTATTTTATGTCTCGAACTGAGTTGTCAAGATAAATTACTCACTTGACTTAACTTTAAATAGTCGTTATGAAATGACTATTTATTTTAGAGTTGCCTCCGATCTATGTAAGAGGTGGAATTGGTCACTTATCGGAGTTTATGTTTTGAAGATTACAAAACCCTCAAAAATAAAACTCGAAGTCCACTTCGATAACAAAGATCACTAAAAGGGTCCGGGAGTTGGTTATAATAACAAGCAAGGATCGACCTTCTCATAATGCTTGGAAATTGATACCTTATTAATCATATTTTAATTTAAATTTTGATTTTTATTTGGTTTCAACACTTAATATTTAATTATAATTCCCATAAATAATACTTTATTAAACAAATTTATTATTCCAAGAAAGCTGAGTTTTAATATTTTTTGAAAATCAAAGTATCTTTTGTACCCACTCGAAGAACCAAAAGAACACAAAAGCTTTTTATTATTCTCTATCGTATCTCGTAAGAGAACCTGTGGAATACAAAATATTTTATTTTTTAAAAAATTACATATCATGACTTTCTATCTAAAAAGGATATCTGTTGCTAAAATAGTCTATAAAATACCCCTCATACACTGGAAGAAATTTTGCGTATTATTTTAACTTAGAAACCCAGAATTGGCCTAAAATGAAGAACCTAACCCTAATGTGTACTTTCATCATGAAAAATCCCATTAAACTCATAGGACTTAGTTCTAACATGAAATTACAAAAATATCCTCAGGGTATACTTTTGACATGAAAGTATCCCGATAATCCTAAAGGACTTAAAAATAATTATAAAAGGGTGAACATATTTTAAATATGCACCTTTAGCCTAAAAGCATCTTGGTGAGTACCTATGATGTGGCTTTAGTAAAAATTATCAAAATGCCCTACGATATACCCTCGACGTCAAAGTAATAACAAATAAGCATCTAAGTGCATCCAAAACACATAGTGACCTAAAATTGGCCTAGGAGAATTGGGCCAAATCTAATTATACCATGTAACAAATTTGCAAAAATTACAAATTAATTCTAGGCTTTCTAAAATTATAAAGTGGCCTTAAATAAATAAAACTTTGCAAGATAGCATCCTTACCATTCGGCCAAGACAAAAATGTTCCTAATGGATCTTTAACATATGGGAAAATTATAATTTATCCTCTAGAAAATCATATTAACACTGAATTTATCTAAAATTAACTTAAAACAAATAAAGGAAAATTACAAAAATCTCTTTTAAGGTTTCGATCGAAAAAATAATCTCAAAAAATATATCTATGCCAAAATCACTTCATGCATGACCATATCCATAAGTTTCATATCCAAAAATTCAATTTTATGATCTAGAAAATATTACAACAAAATATACAAATAATCAAAATAAATTTAACATAAATTTAAGCTAAACTAATAAAAAAACATTATGAAAATTTGATCATTGCTTTAAAGTTGGCTTCAAAATTGATATTTACACCATTAGCTCAAAATATAATGAAGCTTACAATAAGGAAAGGAATAAAAATCAAAGTAGAACTTAAAAGGTTGAGAATACCTTAGCAATTATCAAAATTTCCTTTCAAGTGTTGTTGTTTTTTTCTTTTTTTCTTTTTTTTCTTTTCGTAAGATTGCTCGGAAATGAAGGTAAGATAATCCTCTAATTGAAGTTGAAAACTTGAAACTCTTTTATTAAGAAAACCTCATTCCTCTTTTCATTTGGCTACTTTTTTTTATTATCATTCTTGGAGTTTTCATGAATAAACATGCATTAACCATGCTTTTGACACCTAGCTTATTAGGTGTTCATTCTGCAAAGCATTAAATGCGACTCATTGATTAATTTGGCCATAAATCAATTTATACAAAGGCCACATTAGCAGATAAAGGAAATTAATAAAATATTAAATAAATAAATAAATAAATTCAGGCTAAACTTAAATCAATTTACATGAAGGCCACGTTAGTGGCTATCACGACATGGCCCGGATACGAATCTTGACCAACCTAACTTAAAATGGCAACTATATCCATTGTTTCTATATAACTATCTATATATAATTATTTCCTTTTATTTCTAAAGGTCTATATCATGATTGTTATTCTTTATTTTTCGTACTTAAGGACTGAGTTGTCAAGATGAATCGCTCACTCGACTTCTCTGAATAGTCATTACAAAATGACCATTCTTTTTTTTTTTGTGGAGTCGCCACCAATCTGTTTTAGCCAGGTTAGATTGGATGCCTGTCAAAGTTTATATTTTAAGGATTATGAAACCCATAAAAACAAACTTTGAGGTCTATGTTCAGACCAAAGATCGCTTGAAAGGGTCTGGGAGTCAGTTGCAATCACAAATAAGGATTGACCTTTTTGTGATGCCCGACAATCGGTACCTTATTAATCACGTGTTAAAATAAATTTGATCTTTATTTGGTTTCAATATTCGATATTTAATTATAATTCCCTTATGTTTACAGATGAAATTCTATGAAACAAAATTTATTATTCCGTGAAAGTCGAGTTTTAATATTTTTAGAAAAAAATGTCTTCCATACACTCCCGGAGAACGAAGAGAACACGAAGATTTTTACCATTCTCCTACGTACTCCACAGAAAACCGATGGAATACGAAAAGTTTTATCTTTCTAAAATTCAAAAAATCTTGACTTTCATTATGAAAAGGGTATCTTATTATTAAAATAATTTGTAAAGCCCCTCTCATATTTTGGAAAAAATTCTACGTATTATTTTAACTTGGAGATATTGACTTAATTTTCGAAAAAGAAAATTTCTTATTTATTGAAAACTATTTATACAATATCTTAGGGCTCGATAACAGTCTAAAATGATGCATTTATTCCTAACGTGTTCCTTAGGCATGATAATATCCTTGTAATCACAAAGGACTTGGTTCTAGTGAAATTACCAAAATGCCCCTCGAGTAAACCTTTGACGTGAAAGTATGCACCCCTAAAGGACATTAAAATGACCTTAAAAGGCTAAATGAATCCTAAACGTTCACCTTCGGCATAAAAGCATCCCGATGAGAAAAATTATGAAAATGCCTCTAGGGTATACCTTCGATATGAAAGTATTCCGGTAATCTTAAAGAACGCAAAAATGACCTTAAAAGGCTAAACGAATCCTAAACGTTCACCTTTGGCATAAAAGCATCCAGATAAGGAAAATTACAAAGATGCCCCTGGGTATACGTTCGACATGATAGTATCTTGGTAACCCTAAAAATGCAAAAATAACCTTAAAAGGCTAAACGAATCCTAAACGTTCACCTTTGGCATAAAAGCATCCCAATGAATAAAATTATGAAAATGCCCCTAGGGTACACCTTTGACATGAAAATATCCCGGTAACCTTAAAGGATGAGAAAATGACCATAAAAGGCTAAACGAATCCTAAATATTCACCTTTGGCATAGAAGATTTTGGTGAGGAAAATTATGAAAATGCCCTTGAGGTATACCTTCGACATGAAAGTATCTCGGTAACCTTAAAGGATGCAAAAATGACCTTAAAAGGCTAAATGAATCCTAAACGTTCACCTTTGGCATAAAAGCATCCAATGTATAAAATTACAAAAATGCTGCTGGGGTATACTTTCGATATGAAAGTACACAAAAATGACCTTAAAAGGCTAAACGAATCCTAAATGTTCACCTTTGGCATAAAAGCAACCCGATGAAAAAAATACAAAAATGCCCTTAGGGTATACCTTTGATATGAAAGTATCCCGGTAACCTTAAAGGATGCGAAAATAACCTTAAAAGGCTAAACGAATCCTAAGCGTTCACCTTTGGCATAAAAGTATCTCAGTGAATAAAATTACAAAAATGCCCTTAGGGTATACCTTCAACATGAAAGTATCCCGGTAACCCCAGAGGATGCGAAATTAATTTAAAAAGCTAAACAAATCCTAAACATTCACCTTTGGCATAAAAGCATCCCGATGAGAAAAATTATGAAAATGCCCCTAAGGTATACCTTCAACATGAAAGTATCCCAGTAACCCTAAAGGACGCAAAAATGACTTTAAAAGCAAAACAAATCCTAAACGTTCACCTTTGGCATAAAAGCATCCCGATGAGAAAAATTATGAATATACCCCTAGGGTATACCTTCGACATAAAAGTATCTCGATAACCTTAGAGGACGCGAAAATGACTTTAAAAAGCTAAACGAATCCTAAACATTCACATTTGGCATAAAAACATCCCAGTGAGGAAAATTATGAATATGCCCCTGGGGTATACCTTCGACGTGAACGTATTCTGGTAACCCTAAAAGACGCGAAAAGATAAGTAATGATGATTTTTACTCTAAACAAGTAATTAGATTACAAAATGACTCAAAATACAAAAATTACGAATAAAACCCTAAATTTTTCAAATTTAAATATTAGTCTTAACTTGGCTTAAAAATGCTAAAAAAACTTTTTTTACCCAAAATACCCTAAATGAGAATTTTAAATTTTAAAATAACCTAACATGCAAAAATACCTTTAAGTCCTTAAATTTTCAAAAATTATATTTCTTACCCTATCTGAGAACTAAAAAAATATGAAAGGTTTTAATACTTTTAGCACCTCACTGGAGGACCAATGGAATGCTAAAACTATTTAAAATAATCTAAGTGGATGATTTCATGCTAAAGATAACCATTTTGCCCTAAAAATGCTAGATTTCCCTAAAGGTCCCTAAACTTTCTCGATTTTATACTTAGGTACCTAAGTAAAAAAAAAAATCTAAATCATCACAGAATATAATTAATTAGGTAAAATCAGCATGTAAATCATGAAAAACATCCATAATAAGGTTCGGTGAAACACCTTTGACCAAAAAACAAAATTTTTTATTATTTGCAAACTAGCCTTTAAACTTTGAGAAATTGCAAAATACCCCCTAAAGTGTGAAAATACCTAAAGCATGATATGAAATACCAAAAATCAATTTCCAAGTTATCCATGAAGCTTTCAGTCAAATCCTTTGACCATAAAACAAAATTTTCTATTATTTGTAAACTAGTCCCTAAACTTTCCTAAAATTGCAAATTGACCCCTAAATGATTTAAAATGCATAATACATATCAAAATACATCCAAAATACATGAGAAATTCACCTAAGGACTCTAGGACCATTCGGCCAAGCACCTATGGCCAAAAAAAAGTTATGATATTTGTAGCTAAGTCCCTAAATTTTTCTAAAATTATTAAATGCCCTCAAAATGCATAAAAATTACAAATTTCTATTTCCTAGCCATTGCCTAATTGACTTAATCATGTAGATACCTCTAAATAAATTTAGAATTTTTTTAAAAAAAATTATAAAATGGTCCTTAAGTGTTTGCCCAAACAACAAATACCCTTAAATAGCCTAAAAATGAAAATTTACATTTTTAACCCCTATAAGTTTCAACCAAGCTAGGAAACACCCATAAATGAGTTTGAAAAAATGGAAAATTTTGAAACAGCCCTTAGCAATGCTACCATGAACCAAAATAGCCCCTAAGTGTAAAAATAAAAATAAAAATAAAAAAAAGCTAAAGATAACCATGTATGATTCATGAAGTCATCAACATAAAAATTTATTTTAACTCATATGAACATGATTTAAAACATTTAAACTTTGAAAATATGATTTTAATGAAATTTAAAACATCACAAAATAGATGTAAAATTAAAAATAAAAAAATGCTAAATATAAACATTTATGATTCATGAAGT
Source organism: Adansonia grandidieri (assembly GCA_038382065.1). Taxonomy (NCBI): domain Eukaryota; kingdom Viridiplantae; phylum Streptophyta; class Magnoliopsida; order Malvales; family Malvaceae; genus Adansonia; species Adansonia grandidieri. The sequence goes on along the minus strand of JBBYHK010483969.1, from coordinate 514 downwards.
CATCAACATTAAAATTTATTTTAACTCATATGAACATGATTTAAAACATTTAAACTTTGAAAATATAATTTTAATGAAATTTAAACAACAACAAAAAAAGAATGGTCATGGTTCCAAGCTTAGCTTTTAAAGCATAAAATATGCCATAGCTTAAGCTTAATCACCTTAATAAGTAAGGATCATGGAACTACCATCAAGAATTCCAGAAGATGAAAATGAAATGAATAAAAATAGAAGATGAAATAAATAACATGAATCTTCAAGAAGTAACTACCTTGAAAGCTTTTTGAAATAAGTTAAATTCTTTTTTCTTTTTTACTTTCTTTTTCTTTTTTTATTTTTTGCTTCAAAAACCAAGAGAACCCATGAAAAATCATCCTCCCCTATTTATAGGGAAGATGGCCGAAACTTTCATTCTTTTTCCATTTTTTTTTCTTATTTTGTTTACTTATTATTTAGTTAACTTGTTAGGTTCAAAATCATTATTGGTGTGTCATAAGCCCATACCCTTGTC
>JBBYHK010483959.1:0-17260 GCA_038382065.1 Adansonia grandidieri | reverse complement strand
AATTATTAAAAGAATATTAAAATAAAATTCATTATTAAAGTTTTTTATTTATAAAAAATATTTAATTATAATTTTTTTATATTTATTTTTATTATTAAATTCGGGTTCGGGTTCAGGTCAAGCTCAGGTTCAGGTCATTTCAGATTCGGGCCATTCGGATTCAAATTTTTTTAGGTTTAGACCATTAACTTTTTAATCAAATTGAATTCGATTCAAGTTCAAACTTAAATTTCTTTAAATAAAATTTTAAATTTAAATTTATTTTATCACTCCCTAAAAATAATAACTTTTTAAAAAAAAAATTGGCTTCTTTACGTGCGCATGAATTTATATGGATTTGAATTTTATAGCAAAATGTGCATATCCACTACCATTCCTCTTTTCGGGAGTAATAAATGCAGTCACCTTTTGTGGTTAACTGGCAGTTACTGTCCTTAAAATTTGTTTAGCAACCACAACAGTAGTTCAAAATATTCTACCATTCGATTTTCAAAGCTCTCTGTAGTATAAATATTAAAATAAAAAGCCTTATCTCTAATCTTATATGATTTAAAAATAACTTAAATAAAAATGATTTAAAACTAAATGATCAAATATCGAAAATGAAAATTATCTGAAAATGTACGAATTGATCGAACCCAAAAAAAAAGTTAAAAATAATCGATAATATTTGAAGAGTAAGTATATTTTTATTTTAAACTAAAAATTTTTGGAAATAATCGATAATATTGGCAAGGAAAAAGCCTGACAGAAACAGTGATGGCAAAATCATTGTTAGTGAAATATATATTTCATGATATTTCAATACTAATCATTTGGAGTGTATTTTAAGCTCTATTAGGAAGAAACGGACATTGGGAAGCTGACATGCCATTTCGGTATTAATCGTCTTAGTTGCATTTGAAGCCTTGGTTTTTGCTACTGAAGCTAATCGTACTTTTCGTTAGCAAACTCTAAGAAGTTTGGTTTCTCTCTTTAGATTCTTTAATTTGGTTTTCAACTAAGCTGGTTTTCTTCTCTGTCAAGCAATGTTTTTTTGGTATGTGTTTTAACATTTATTATTTCATGTTTTTGAGTCCTATGTTTAGTGTTAGTTACAAAAGGCAAGACGGTAAAGGAAATCAAGGAATTAAAGTAACAAAAGAGTGTTTTCGAAATAAAGTTTTGTATAGAAAAGGTTGCAATTGGAATGGTTGCAAGATTGAGTGGTTATAGAGTATATTTGAGGATATCATATTGGAAATCGATGGTTTTCTGGAGCGTTTGAGGTTAAATCAGCATAGTAGGTTGTTTGATTTTCTTTTCCTTTCCAATTTTCAGTTTGATTCCTATTGCAGGGGATTGCTTGTTATCATAGCACATTGTTGATTTTCAGGATATTTCTAGACCCTAATTATGGAGATTATAGTTTGGCTTTAGCAACAGGTCTACCTAATGTGATCTTCTGGTGTGATATGCAATTAACAAAAGATGCAGCTGGGGTTTGCTTTCCTAATCTTAAGCTAGATAATAATGTTACGTGTTACAAGATAAGTAAAAAGCTTACCTTGCTAATGGTGCATCTAGCAAAGGATGGTTTTCTATTGATTTCACTCTCAAGGATCTTGAAAATGTGGTTTGAAAGTCAAGCATATAATTTATCCTCTTTATTTTTTTCTTGATATATAGTTAATGAACTTACGAGTGCCAAGTCGTGTCAACATTATTACCTATACAAATGATTAGAATAAAGTCATCTTGAATTCATACAAAGTTAACAGCTATTATTATCCCATGTAATTAATAAACCACAAAGTGACAGATGTTCTTTTCTTGCATTTATATTGCCTTAATCAAATCACTTGGTTAGCATTAAGTTTTTGTTTTGCATGTGATGTAGGGATGTGATCATCCATTGATTACATTGACTTTGGCCTCAAAGCTTGGCCAAATGCACTTTTTCATATCCTTAATTTTTTAGGTTAGATTTAGTTTAAATATCAAATTAAGGTCTTATCTGAGTTTGGGTTTATTTTATGTAGTTAAGATTAGTTTATACTTGATTCAATCTTAGGATTCTTGATCAGGTTGACATTGTTTTTCCTCAAAAAAAATAGTGTAAATGGGGTGAATGGACTGAAAAGTATAATATAGCAAAATACTTTGAATTAGGCCAACAAAATTTAATAAAAGAATTGTTACTTGTAAAGTTTGAAAAGAAAATTCGATGTTAAAAGCTCTGAAAGGTCTTTTAACAATATTCGATGTGCATAGAACAATGGAGCAAACTGTGCAAGCTTTTTGATAAGTTTGTTTGGCTTAACTTGCTCTGAAATGTTTGATGTGCCACATTCTGACATGTTTTTTGTTATCTGGATAGTAAATCAAGGTGTCTATTCTCGAACGAATAAGTTTGATTACAGCAATTAGCTAATTATGATTGTTCAAGATAGTATTGACAATTCAGTCCACTTGGTTTTTGGTTGAATATTCAAGTAAAAGATTTTTCAATGCTTTATCTTCTTCTTTTTGGATTTTATTGACTTTTTTCGTAGCATGGTGTATTCTATGCCTAAAACAACTTGAGTATGAGAAACTTTGTACTTTCTGTAATTGGAAATGTGAATGTAACTATTGACTATATCTCTTTATCAGAGATGGCTTTCTTGCAGAGTGTTACACCACGTTACAAAGATTATCTTCTAATTTCTAGGACAGAAAGGCGTGGAGCCTTCAACCAATCAAACTTATGATTCTTTCTAAAAAATCTCAAATTTATCAAGGCATTTGTCTCTAGAATCATTGCACCTAAGTCTTATATATGGCCTATATATGGAAGTCTTTTCTTGCAACTGTCTACCTCTATTTTCTTGGATGTCAGAGAGAAGAGCTAGAAGTTTTTGCATTGGAATTTTATAATGATTTCCATTCGACTTCAATTGTTCCTATGATCTAATGGCCAAATATCTTCAATTTGTCAATAATGTTAAGTTCTTTTTTGAAAAGGTGATATTTTGACTTCCCATTAACTCCTTCAGTTATTATAGGTAAGTTATATGCCGGTGTATACAACATGAATCCTCACAGAAATCTTTAATTTGTTTTTGCATCTCATTTATTGATATTAAATTTTTATAGTTTTTGCTATTTTTAAGAACTTTTTTTGTTAAGATGTTAACTTTGCTGCAAATTGCTTTGCTCACCTAGGGAAAAATGCTTCAGAATAAGGGATGCAATTATACAATTTAAGGCACCAACTATTGTTTTAAGATTCGTCATAAACTATTTTCTTTTATTGGCATGCTACAATGGACCTTCTAGTCATTTAAATAATGGAGCAAGTCGAGACTAACTTGGTTGTATTGATTAGCATATTCAAAATCAATTCAAGATGGTATAGATGTTCTTGGTTGCACTAATCAAATGACAAAGGATGGAATATTTATCTGCTTGGGCTCTATAAATCTCATAGATGGCGCAATAGTTGCTCAATCAAGTTTCAGCAATTTCACAACAACAATTCCAGAGATTATGCAAGACAGAGGAGTATTTACCTTCAACCTATCACGAAGTGATATTCAAAGCTTGAAATGTTAAGTTGAATTTTATTGTCATTTGCTTGTTTTTTTATTATACTAGACTTTTGCTTTGTTTGCTTCTCTATTTTCCTTTTGAATTGGTGGGGGTGTAGGTGGGATGTCATTTAGAGTCTTTAATCATTTTATAAAAGAGAAATATGTGATGCATGTAAAATATGTGATGTTTTCTGGGTGTTTTTCGTGTTACTTTCTATGCTTGAAACATTATTATTGGAGCCATGTTGATATAGCATAAATAAAACCTACTTTGGGAGATAATATTTCCTTCCATATTGTACTTATTTTACTTTAATTTACTTTGCTTATCATCTAAACTATATTTTAGTTGCTAGGATTTAGCTGGCATGCAACACTTATATCTCAAAAAGATATAATTGGCATTAGCTTTTTGGCAACTTCTTTTTTATAATTTTTCATTACTTCGTTGCAGTTGTAATATCAAGCCCACAGTCGTAGTACAAATTTTTTTGAAATTTGAAGCTCAAAAATGCTAGAAAATTCTTAATGTTATCGAACTTTTTAACCTTGGCAAATAATGTTAGCTCTCTTTGTGGTGTCTTAATTAGTACAGAGGTCAATTCTTGCTAGTCTATATTTGATTTGAACTTACTTGCAAAATAGTGTTAACAGAAAAAAGAGGCTATCCTCTAGTTTCAAAGATATTGAAAAGAGTAGTCTTAATGATCTTTTCCCTTATATGGGCTTTCAAATGTCCCAATATTTTCTTAACATTTTGTAACAAAATCTCTAACCCTTTTTTTCTTTAAATGATGCATCAAATTTTGTCCACTGAAATGTTATATTTCCCACGAATTTTTCGTCAAAAAAGAATCTTTTTTATTTCCTTTGGAAAAAATGAATTTCGTCAGAAATAATGACTTATTATCGAGAAATTTATTTTTGCAAAAAAAATATTAGCCATACACCTTTCTTTTGTAGTGTAATCCCAAATTAATTTTTATTGTGTTCGACTCGCTAGGTTTCTAACATGTTGTCTATTAAACATAAATTACAATCTAATTAATGGTCAAATAATTTATATTCAAAATCAAGAGTTAGATTTAGCAATCTTTCATGATCATGAATATGTTAAAAAGTCATAGCTAAAAGGATATATTAGATTTCAAAAATAATTAAGACAACACAAAATAGGTAGTGGAAAACATAAGCATGGAAACAATCAAAATTCCCTGTAAATCTTTAGGGAGAGACTTATATGTAGTAAATCATAAAAAATTTTAACAAAATTTAAACATCCATCTGTTTAGGGATTACTTGACTTTCAGATATCATAACCAGGAGCTAAAACAAATTCAAAAGATCACCATTGAATGGTAGCTAAGGCTGTTTAAAAGGATCTTTGAGATTATAAGCAGCACATATGTCAACGTCTAATGATGATCCACACAAATGGTAGTTCGAACCTTTTCTAGGCCCGATAGTTCTCCAATGTTAGCCAAAAGCCTTATCAAGCCTTAACCCAAAGGTAAAAATGCAACCACTTTCAATCTCACACAACCAAGAATGATTCAAGGTAGTCGCAAGGATGTTAGATAGCGTTGCATAAAGGTTGTAAAGAAGCAACAATAGAAGTGTTTGGCCTCTTATGGGTGGTGGCTACTCTTTCTCTTGCTAGAAAACTATTTTTCTCAATTTTATTAAATCATGAACAATACCAAATCTCCAAAGATGAAAGTGGCACAAAGAGTTTAAGAAAAGCTTAGGGAGGTGCCAATTTTGGTAGAAATTTTAGGATTTTTATGCTTAGGGGTTTTCTAATAATCACACTTGGACAAAAAGCCTTAATAATTTATTTATATACATTTAAGACTAAGTTAGGCTTGACTAATGGGCCCATTCAAGATAAGTATAATAGGTGGTGTTATTTTAGTAGTTTTCTTAAAGTCCAATTAAAAGTATTTTAACTAATCCACCCAAGATAGGGCCCAGTTATTGACAAATCAATATCTAGGCTCACACTACACTAACATGGCCCACATTTATACGTCTGGCCTTATATTAAGTCAAAAAAGGATTGGTTTAAAACCAAGCCTATTTAACTTAATAATTAAAACTTTTGGCCAACCCTTATTTACATGAAAGAAAGTTTAATTCTCAATTAAATTTTTAGTCCAAATAAAATAATTTTACTTCATGTAAATATAATTAAATGATTACTTAATTTGTTATATATATAGCCCTAAAACAAAGATCCTTATTACCTTGTCTACAGTTAGACATGACCTTGGTAAGACTTTCTTATCTTTTAGAGTCACATTAAAATATCTCTAGTTAGATTTCATAAATCTAATTTATGTCTTGAATAATTATTAATTGAACTAATTCAATTAAGTCATCCTTATTTTACCTTTTACTTAACTATGTCACACATAATTAAATCCTAGACCTAATCCAACAAATCTATCTTATTGTGTGTGACCCATTAGGTTCCCAAAATGTTGGCAATAAACATAATTAATTTCATTAATCTTGTTCATAGATCAAGAGCGGGATTTAGCAACCTATCATGACTACCTAAATATTGAAGAGTCAATATGACTTCATAAAAGCATTCCAGTAACCAGCCTATCAGTGTGATATGGTCCTTTCACCATATATCTTGGAATAAGCATGAGCATCGTGCAATTTGTACTTATGTTTCAATCCATGTTAGATCTTACAACTAATGGTTAACGATCAAGAATCTATGAGGAACGATTCTTCATAATTCACTATACTCTGGCCATAGATTTTAATCCACTTAACTATAGTTAAGATCATTCAAGATGTCTCCAATGTCATTAGGAGTGATGAATCCTATTTGGATCATTCATCCATCTACCATATCCTTTATGCCATACCCAAAACCACTTTTCATTTGGCATCCATTCTTGTGACTTATTAGTGATGATCTCTAAATATGACACTCCTTATATGAGATAACTTAGTATCATAAGTTTGAGGACTATTTATACAGCTGGCACATGAGAACATATTCCATATACACTTAAGCGACTAATACCAAATAGTTCTTATATGGGCAAAACAAGCACCCTCATACCATCCTAAGTATTTCGCATACTTCAACATATGAGATTGGTTGCTTAATTCATAGGTAAGAGGCATAACATGTGTTGTTCTTTGAGCTTTGCCAATGCCCCGTTTTGACACTATGATGACCAAGAATGTTACGAGAAACTTGGATTTGATGCATAAAGATCTAACAATTTTAACACTTTGCAATTCCTTAGCAAGGCATTTTTAAGTTCCGTGGGCTTTACCCAATTAGTGGTTTCATGATAATCAATCATGCCACTAACATAAAGGAGGACTTTGTGTTACTTAACTAGTAACTGGTATGCAGTCAATTGATTGTAATCCCATGACCTAATTTAGTTGGTTTAAAATTATACACTTATAATAATGATATAAAATAGCCTTTTAGTGATTAGTTTACTCGTGCAATTCAATGCTTTTCACCATATATCTTAGAAACCATGGTGTAATGTCTATTTATAAACCCTTTCATATTTATTCTTTTAACCATTTGGATAATGCTAGTAAATTCTAAAATGTTCTCAACATTCTAAATACATCATGCTTTGGCCAAAGATTTGATGATAATAACATAAGCTTTGAACAATTGAGATATGTTTCATAATTATTACTTAGAATGGTGAATTCTCTCTTAACTACTTATTTACTTTCATATGCTTCATGTCATGCTTAAAGTCACAAAGGGTTATAATTATTTAGTTCTAATTGAATTAACCGATTGAAATAGAATACAGTTTGGTTAATCACTTAACCAAAAAAATTTTGGTCTAGTTAATAGCTAAAGAGTTTTAAAAATTTCTATTATTGATTAATTTAATTTGATTAAGCAAAATTAATTGAATTAATTAGTTTAGCCAAAATTAACCCAAATGACAATACCATATGCAATTTAAGGTCCATTTTTTAATTTAATAAATTTACAAAAAAATAAAAAGAAAAAATAGAAACGCTATTCAAAAGTGAAAATCCTACTATTTTTTTTTTCTCAAAACCCTAACATAAACCAAGTAACCCATGTTTTATTTTCCCTCTTTTTATCTTAGCTGCCTCCCTTTCTATATCCTTTAATTTCAGTTATCTAAGCTTTCTTTACATTTTTATCTCAAGGTCGACTTTTTTCTCATCACTCAGCAATCATCTGAGCCTCTTTTCCAAGTTTTATCTCCTATCCATCTCACTTCTACTCTTAAACTCCATCTCGAGCCTCTTATCGATCATCCTTCATCTCTTTTAGTTTGTTAATCACTAAATCAAGCTTAATCTACTTTCTTCTTGTTGATTCTATCATTTGTTTATTGCGGTTTATATTAGGGTTTATTGTTTTTACTTTTTTTAGCTAACCAACAATTGATCCAATTAACTAAAATTTTTATGGTTTGATTAATTCATCATTTTATTTATTTGGTTAACTTAATGATTATGCTAAAAATAAATTCATTTAATTTAGTTTTAGATAATTTGATTTAGTTATTAACCAAACCATTTGAATGAACACGCCTAATGTTCACCATACCATAGGCTTCTTGTGAGTTAGTCGATGAAATCAAAGCATGGCAATTTACATATAAGGTAACTGGGCATATCAAGCCCGAAGACTATTTACATAACTTATGTGACTATTTACACAACTATTACGTAAGAACATTTCCATATATATATATATATATATTTGCATGAGCTATCACATGGAGTTCAGATAATAAGTCATGTTCAATGAATTTGTTCTATAAGAAACTCCTACATGTTATCCCTAAGTATCCCTAAACTCCAATCAATTAGATCAATTGTTTACTTTCAAAGTCACAAGCTTAATATATACCAATTTTTTATCATTATCAATGTCTGGTCTTAACTATACAATGATTAAGAATAAATTTATGTATATCACTTTAATGCATAAGGATTTTATAATTATAATATTTATAATTTCTTAATAAGGACATTATGTTCCATGGATATCATCTTTTTAGCTTATAGTAACTCTTCATTTGAGTTGACTAATTGATTAACAAAAACCTCTATCACATATATAACATCTTATTAGTGATTAATATGTATTAGAAGTATATCACTTCCAAAATTGATTAACCATCTTGGGTAGACCTGTTAATTGGACGTGTTAGGTTAATTTCAGGTTGTGCCGAATCAATTTTGTTTTTTTCAATTTTCAAGTCATTTTTAAGTTCTGATCATTTCAAGTTTAAGTCACTTCAATTTTATGTCATTTCGTGTTTGAGTAATTTTTGTTTCAATTTCAATCTGATTTAACACTTGAGTTAATTACGTTTAGGTTAATTTGGGTTTAAGACAATTGGGTTTAACATTTGGGTTATGGGATTGGGTCAATCAAGTTTAAGACCGAGGTTTATCAAGTTTGGTCACTTTGGGCTCAGGTCATTTTAGGTTAATTGTTTGGGTCATTTCAATTCAAGTCATTTTGGGTTCGAGTTAATTCGAGTTCAAGTCGTTTTAGGTTTGCATCATTCTTGATTCATGTCATTTCCAGTTTAGATTTTTGATTTTTTTTATCAAATCGGGTCAGATATTAGGTTCTAGTAAGTTGGTTAAGACTTTCAAGTTTGGATTAGAATTGACAAGTCTACTCTAGGGCATATCCCAATAACTAGAGGTAGTATGGGTTGAATTGTGCCAGAACCTAATTAAAATTATTTTTACTTGCAAAGCTCAATTCAAGGTGGTCTAGGCTGAGTATGAAATATCATTTTATTATTTGCTATATTTAGAAGTTATTTTCATATTAGTATTTATATATATTCATAATTAAATTTAAATAAAAATCAATGAACAAAAATCAGACTTTCAAATTTTCTGTTGGTTCGATCATGGCCAATTTTATCAGATGTAAGTTTGGGATAAAACCCAACTCTTGCCTTCTTCAAAAGGTGAAAGGAAATAAAAACTTAGTAACTTCAAGGAATAAAAAATCAAACCAGTGATTGAATTAGTCGAACCATCGGTTTCTAATTTAATTGTAAGTTCAACCACATCCTGATATACATAATTAAGAAAAATAAAAATAATTAAGAAAAATTCAAAAAATCAAAAATAAAAAGTAAGGAAAATAAGAAAAAATGTAAATTTAAAAATAGATAATAAATAATATAAGTAACATAGAAGTCTATTATAAATTTATAAATTATAACAAAAAGAACTAAAAATCCAAACTTTAAAATATGCAAACAACAAAATGTAAAATGCCATTATCACACGCTAACAATAACTATAACAAAGCATATATCCAATCCAAGTAAATGCTTCCAAAAATCTTGTTTCAATTTTTGAACCATATTTTTATAAACATATTTTACAATCAAGAGAGAAATCACATATATATGCCTTAATAATATTTGTTTTTAGCATATTAATGCATTAATGGAGTGAAAACATTAAAATTTCATAAACATTTTATCAATTTATGTAGTAAATGAGATTTACTCATTTATAGATTTATGATCAGATCATATAACACAGAAGAGAAGAGACGAGCAATAAGAGGTATTTAATTTTAAATTTATTTTGTATTTTAGGTTGTATTTTGGGCTTAAATTCAAGTTTAAATTTGAGTTAAATTTGGATATAATATGTTCTATCATTTTTTTTCACAAGTTGTTTTGGTTTCCATTTTTGCTTAGTGATTCTATTCGATTCGATAAAAATCTAGTTATATGTTTACTGTTGAACCACTAGACCAGCTTGTGTTTGGTTGAACTGGTTAGTTTGATCCTATTTTTTCATCATCGAATAATTCCAATAAGAAAAAGAAAACAAGCAAAATAGTAGCCAAATCCGAAGTTGAGATAAAAATGAAGAAAAATGTTTGCAAAGAAGAAAACGAACTTTGGAGTTCATGTAATGTTATATATTTGTAAGGACAAATTTTGCTGTTGGTCCCCATACTATCTCCAAATTTGCATTTTAATCCCTCTACTATAATTTCTATATATTTAATCCTCTTATTATATAGTTTTGAAATTTTCAATCCAATTGACAATGATATTATTATTCTTCCAATAAAATTGCTAATGTCGATGTTGACTTGTTGGTGTGGCCATTGACTTTGCTGACCTTGAGAGATTTTGTTAGCAAAATTTTTCAAACAAGTGGTGCTATTAGTCCATGTTCTTATACCAAAGTGCAGCTTTAATCCATGTAAAATGATTTTAAAAATTTTTATTCCTATATTTTTCAAGATTTCGAATTTTGATCTAATCTTAAAAATGTTAAGAAATGATTAAAAATATTCAAATAAAAATATTTTATAAATACACTTTTTTAAATAATAAAATATATTTTTTTGCTAATGTTAATAATTTATTATTAAAATATAAAAATATTTGTATTTAATAATATTCAAGAAATATTTAAAATTAAATTATTGAATACTTTTATTTTAAATTTTAAATTAAAATGAAATAAAGTTGTTTTCAATAACATAACAATATATCTTATTGAATCAAGTTAAGTTTGAGTATAAAAATCACGTTGAAGATATAATTCAACAAAAATTAAATTTTCAGAGTTTAGCAAGTACTTTTACTAATGAATATCATTTTTCCTTGAAATTTTGAAAAATAATTTTCAAAAAATAGATTTTATTTATAGTTGATCAATAATATTTATGCTGCTATAATATGCAATTTATTTTCACGTGATTTCCTAGCTTGTTTTTAAAATTTTATTATTTCATTAAGTCTCTTTGTAGTTTTTATGCTAATTTTGTCTTTAAAGTTATTATCTTTTCAATGTTAGGGTTTTGGTTGATTCTTTTTTTTTATCTCAATTAAAATATGACTGCTTTAATAATATAAATATTTTAAAAACTTTTCTAATAAATATTACTCTTTTTAATATTTGTATTAATAAATATTGTACCAATACTTTTATTTTAAATATTAATACAAATATAAATATAATTAAGTCTTCGTATAATTTGAAAATTTATAACTATTTTTAATATTTTAAACATTGGCTCAAAATTTGAAATCTTGAAAGGCACACGAATAAAAATTTTTGAAATCATTGTAGAAGGATTAAATCGTATTTTTTTATAAATATAAGGACTAATAGCATCATTTGCATGAAAAGTTTTGTTAATTAAGCTTATCATGTCAGCAAAGTCAATGGCCATATCAACAAGTCGACATCAATGTTAGCATTTTTAATGAAAGAATAGTAACAAAGTTATTAAAAAGATTGAAATTTTTAAAACTATATAGTAAGTGTTAACAGTAAAAAGGTTAAAACTCGAATTTGAATACACTATAGGGGTTAGTAATAGAATTTGTCCCTTTTATAAAACTTTTTTCAACTTAATAAACTTTTTATCTTTTTTTATTTATCTTCATCCATTTTAGAGTTTAAAATTAATTTTGTTCGAAGATCCATGGCTATCCTTCCTAAAAGTGCACTTATATAATCTCAAATTTTAGTTTTCTTTTATGGATATGAAGGTATTTTATTACTTATACCACACTTATTTGGGTTTAATTCAAGGAACATAAAGAAAACACTTTCCTCAAACACTATCACTTCAAGTGTTCCTCAAAACATGCAAAAATGGAAACGGGAAAGAAAATTGCAAGGAAAAGAGGGAAGTAAGCTGTGAACTTGAGGGAAGGACTGGCAAACGTAAAACTGAACCAGCAGGGCGCGGGGACTGGAGTGGCAGAATGAAAAAGAAAAAAGGTGGACTGACGGTTGAGACGTTGAGGCTGCTGATGTGGCAAAGGACATGATAAAACTCATCGAACATCAAAGTAAATGCCCCAGAGGGGAAAAAAACAAAAGGAAAAATAAATAAACTTTGACTAAAGAAAAGGGCTTTATTTTTGGGCTTCAATTTTTAATCTGCCGAATGAATGGATCAAAATCAGTGACTTTTTATTGTGACTTTTTAATAAAATTGAGCCTAAAAGCCCAAGGCTGAGAAAATATCATAAATATGGTTCTTTTTAAAGATCCACCAAGTTAATCGATTCCTTATGGTTCACTCTTTTAGTTTTCGTACTATATATTGCTGGACCATATGATCTATCGGTTGTCAGTTAATTATCGATTCCTTTTAGCCCACTTTATTATTATTATTATTATTTTTTAATTTTAGTATCATATACAATTGAGCTATCACACCTTCCGATTTCCAGAAAAATAAGTTAAATCAATTGATCTTATATTTTTTATTATTAATAAAAATATGATTTTATTATTTAGATTACAATCCAACTGGATGGTTGGTCAACGCAAATAATAGAAACTTATCGCAAATTTGATGCTCGGCAAGCAGCGCGCTGCATAAACTCAAGCAGTGGTGCTTATTGTCGGGTTAAGTCGAGTTTGAGTTAAGTTTAAGTATGATATTAATATTAAATATATTTATTTAAATTTAATTTAATTAAAAATATGAGTTATAAATTTTATTCAAGTATATTTATCTTTATAAATAGACAGTTTAAATATTTTAAGATTTAGTCATATTATATTTTTTATTATTTATTTTTTTAAATTATATATTTTTTAAAATTTAATCTTTATTAATTTAATATTTTTTATTAAATTTAAAAATATAAATAATTTAATATAATTTTTAATGTTTATATTATAATATTATATATATTTTTATATGATAAAATTATATAATTAAAAAATATAAAATTAATATATATTATGTAAGAGTAAAATAGGTTATGCTAAAAGGGCTTGAGCCTTGAAGATCAAAGTCAAAGCTCGATTTATGTTTTAATCGAATCTAATTTTTTATTTAAATTTATTTTTTAAATTTATAATTTTTATCTAAATATTTTAAAATATTAAACAAATCTTCAAGCGTAAGACAAATAATTTCTCTAGCATGATATATCCACGTGGCATGTGAAAATGAAGAATTCTCTATGGTGGGGGGAAACAATTCTATAAATCTACGTCGGTGCAGCTCGAGCCTATTTAATATATATTTTTTAATTGTCAATGGCCTCACGACCCCATGATCCCATCCCATGCTACTGCATGCACCTTGCATGCCTAAGAAACATGAAACAGAGAATGGCATGCAGTAGAGAAAACCGTGTTTGCCAGCTTCGCACCAATTACAGAGACTATTGTATATTCATAAAGAAAATATAACATCATTATTATCCATTAATTTAACAGGGAGAGAGAGGGATCCTTTTGACAGTGGATTATGTTCTGAATTTCTGTTTTCCCTTAGATTATGGTAGCTGTGAAAGGTATGAACTATTATTTATTTATTTATTTATTCGTTTACTTTTGCATCTGATCTAATCAGATTATGGTTTTGACAAAGATTTCCAATTTTCTCGAATATTTAAAAAAGGGCAGCTTGATTTGGTCGTTGAATTGGAACAGCACCAAAGAAATCTTTGTTATCACCAACCTCAATTCCTCTCTGTAGCAGTTACGTTTCCGTATTCAAAGTTTTATTTCAAATTAAACCTATAATTAAATGAAAAGGAGTTTACTTTTGTGAGAATGAATGTATTATATCCCCTTTCTCTCTCTTTCTGTCTATATTGCTTACCGATTACCAGATTCAGTTCAACGCAAGCTAAAGTCAATCCCAGTGTTGTCACCTACCACACCATTAATCTAGCTGGCATGTCCATTGTGTACTGTCCTCTAAGACCAGACCAACGATTGTGTTGGTCCCTTTATTTAATCATGGAATATCATAACCCCATACCTTTAGCTTTGAACTTATTTTCATTCTATTATCTTCTATCTTATATAAAAATATAAAAGTTAAAGCTTTTGGCAAAAATATCTTACATATATAGTTCATATTTTGACGTATGGATGATCTTAAAAAATTCATCTATTACTACTGTTATTATTATTATTTACCTTAAATACCTCTTAATTAAAAGGATATTAAAAGTAATAAAACTTTAATTACCGTCATTGATATAGATTATAGAGATAATTTTGTACAATCCTTTTATAGCTATAAATATTCAATTATTAAATTACATCTCTGAAAAGATATACTTTTCAACTTTTTAAACTATAACTTATTTATTGGCTCCACCTTTTAAATTATATAAATACATTTATTATTTATATATAATGATATAAATTAATGTATTTTATTTATTAAAATTTAATTATTTTGATTAAATTAATTAGAGTTATTACCTTTTAAATATCAAATATTCTTACCTTATATAAATAAGTTAGAATTAATTTTACCAATTATAGAAATAAAATAAGTAAATAAATAAATAGCTAATTAATCATGAATTTACTTAATGAAATTTATTTTAAGAGTATTATATATTTAAAAAGAAATTAATTGAATCAATTCAGTCAAAAAAATTATTTTTAATTCATTAAAAATGCATCAAATAGATAAAATTAATTTTTAAATAATAAAGTATTTCACAAAAGAAAAAATGTGAATAATCTAAGTATTTATCTTAAATTTATATCATGTGTCCATTATTTATATTTTTTATTTGATTTGATTTTAGCTAAATTAATTACATTTATATTTAATAGCTTAAATCTCTCTCAATTAATCTTAATTTTTAATTTGATTTTGATTTGATTATGACCAAAAATAATTAATTTTAATAGCTTAAATAACTCTCGATTAATTTAAACATCTAATAGTAAAGTTCAAGACTATAAATATTAGTTACTTTCGGTGGTTGATTGGTTAACTAAAATGACTCAACCAAGAAGAACCATGATATTTGATCATGCTCCAGAAGAATTATTCATGTGATGGTTAGCAAATAAATTGAGCATCAGTTTTTTCATAGTAGTTTTAGTCTCAAGGTGTGTATGCTAGTTGCTTTCTCCACACTTCCTATACTTACTCATATAATTTTAGTTTTAGTTTAGGGCTATTTTTATGATGTTATTAGTAAATCTGTATTACCAGCATAATTTTTGTTTTAGTGGCCATTCCTACAATATAAATATATATTAATTGTTTTATGCAAGGTATAAGGTATCAAGGTTTACTTTAATATTTTGATTCCATTATGTACTTTTTTTGTTTGCTTCTTTATTTGATGTAGTGCATAATATTTAGATTTTGTTTATATTTCGTTAAATAACAATGTATCTACATCTAATTTTTATTTTTTTCGTTACTTATTACACATTACAAAAGAATATATCTAACTAATAAAATTTATTAATTTTATTATAATTAATTTTTTAATATATAATTTATAGCCATGCATTATACAGGTTAAAAACTAGTAAATGTATAAAAGCTAAAACTTTTGAAAAATCCTATGTGTAGGGTTATATTTTTAACACATGGACGATCCTAAAAATTCGCCTCGTGTCTTATGTTTAACTATTCTAATTGCTAAACATAATTTTTATTTTAATTTAAAATATTCTTATTTTCATTTTAAAAAGTTTCTTATTTTCCTTTTATCAATTAATCATTTAAAAGTTACAACTCTTCCTATAATTATATTGATTTGTTTAAAAATGGAAAATATTAAATATTCAAACCAAATCGTTTAATAATTTTTTAAATTATAGTTTGATTTTATTATTGTTTAAATACATGAACAAATATTAATGATTTTTAACAAAATCAATCCTTAACATATGTTTACTACATTGACAGGGTTAGACTCCCCTCTATTATTTTTCTATCTATTATTATCCAATATAACATTAATCACTATCTATAAATTTGATTTTTATTTAATTTTAACAATTCATAAGTGAGTTCTACATATATATATATATATATATGAATAGTATTAATACATGTATTGAAAAAAATGAAGAAAAAAATGAATGGGAGCTCAACCCACATTGACGGAATAACTTTTAATATGAGGACAATCTTTAATAATTGCCTTATATCTTCTAATTTATTTTTATAATTCGGTTTGATTGAATTAATTGTAGTTTTTTATTTTCCAAATATATGTTATTTATTTTCTACGACTTTATTCATATTTGAAAAAAATTAAATATGCAAACAAAATCAGATACACCAAAAATTGCATTTTCATAAATTAATCATCAGTTCTATTTGTGTTGCTTGGTCAATTTCAAATTTAAAATTATTGCAATAAATATCTTAAACACTTTACAAATATAAATAGGAGTGTTTTAGCAGGATGCATAGATAATTTGATTAAAAGTATTTTGTTCAAGAAACTATGATTGGATTATTGTTTGCAAATCTTTTAGGTTGATTTTGATTTTCTTTTCTTTTTCCATTTTATTTGTTTTTCTTTTACTTTTAGAAAATATAATGTTTTTTTATTAATTTTATACAATTATATTTGGATAACTTTTAATATTCTTTGAAAGACTGGTAACATATCTACGAAGGGACAACAAAAAGAGGGGCAAAAAGAAGACAAATTGACACGTATGAAATCATTCAACTTGAATAGTTGCATATGTTATTGTTAGCTCATCCGGTTAATCTTTTTTCTTTTAATATTTCTTTTTAGTTCTAAAACTTTCAGATATAGTGGGTTTCAAATTTAGTACTTAAATCAATATATTTATATATATATGCGCAATTCTATTTTAATCTATTTAATTATTTACTTTAAGTTGCATGTTGCATTGTCTTTTATTTTAATTTTAAAAATATATAC
>JBBYHK010483948.1:0-17261 GCA_038382065.1 Adansonia grandidieri | reverse complement strand
AGAAGAATGGCTAAAGATCACTTGGCAAGATTAGAGAGATTAGAAAAAAGTCATCGACAGGCTCAAGAGGCCATGCTTAAAAGGCAAGAAGAGTTAAAAGCTCAGATCACGAGGATGATGGAGTTATTATTGGCAAGGGAGCCAGTTTGTCAACAACTAGAGATAAATACTGATACTTTTATTGAGGGATCCGGAAGGTACTACTTGAGGAACAAACAACTAATGCTCATAATGCATAACCAACCAATATCCAAAATCTGCAACAAAATGTCCCAGCTACCAACCCACTAGTCATCATCATTAATCCTGATGCCCTTTCACAAAGGGTAAGTGCAAGAACTGCAGTTGCCCAAAAAGAATCAGCAAGCCTTAGCATCAATGAAGAGGAAAATCATAAATAGAAGGGTAAAAAGCAAGTTGAAGCAGAGATAGAAAAAAAAAAAACTACAGCTTCTTGAGAGGAGGCTAAAGGCTATTGAAAGGGTCGAATTATATAGCAGTGTGGATGTCGAGGACCTCAATCTAGTACCATATTTATTCTTCCCACTAAAATTTAAAATGCCCAAGTTTGAAAAGTATAAAGGCACTACTACCCTTCAAGCACACATTAAAATGTTCATCAAGAAAATGGCTGGTTATGCCCAGAACAACAAGCTTTTGATTCACCATTTTCAAAAAGTTTGTCTGGATCTGTGCTGAGATGGTAAACAATCTGAACCGCACTTAAGTTCAATGCTGGATTGATTTAGCGAATGCATTTCTTCATCAACATAAACATATGGCCGAATAGAACCCTGATAGACTAACTCTTCATAATCTGGAGAAAAATTCTACCAAATCTTTTGCACAAAGATGGAGAGACATGGCTTCTCAGGTTCAGCCTCTTTTGACTGAGAAAGAAACCATGATGCTATTCATGAGCATTTTGCATCCCTTTATTATGACAAATTGGTGGGGAATGCAACTAAGAATTTTGCTAATCTTATTATTTCGGGAGAGATGATTGAAACAACTATAAAGGCTGGTAAAATCATGACTGAGGAGACTTTTACTGGAAACAAGCCAGGGATAGGAAAGAAGAAAGAAGAAGCTTCGTCTGTTAACTACGCCAATCAACTATACCGTTAAGGACCTCGTCCGTATTATCAAAACCAAAGAAAACAAACCCAAAATACCTACTCTCTTAACATACCTAGAGCTCCTCCTTCAACATCACCTCAGACCACCACTTTGAACCCTCCTCCACAAAACCAACCAAGACATAATGTTAATCCACCAGGCTAAATAGCCAACCAACCTAGATCTCACTATGAACCCCTTCTTTACTCTTATAAGGAAATGTTTGATAAGCTTTTTAAGGCACGGTTAGTGGCTCTAATCTTTTCCAAACCATATAAAGGAAATTACCGCAGTTGGTATGACCTAAATATACACTGTGAGTATCACATAGTAGCAGGTCACTTGATTGAAAATTGTACGACCTTTAAGCAAAAGGTTCAAAGTCTTTTTGAGAGGGGTGCTTTTCGAATAGTTAATGGCAGCAAATCCCTTACCAAATCATACCAAACGCAAGATTAATGCTCTGATTACTGAAAAAGAAGATTGAAGGAAGTCAAAAGTCTAAGAAGTTAAGACTTCTATGGAAAAAGTATGGGCAATCTTGACTGACTGGGGGCTCTTTAGTCAAGATCATAAAGGTAGCAAAGGTTAATCTAGTCCTGGTACTAACTTCTACAAATTTAACAAAACATCAAGACACACTTTGCAAAATTGCATAGCATTTTTGTGCATAATCCAAAGAATAATGGACAATAGTGAAATTGAATTCTTTGAAGAAGCTGGATTAAATGAGCACAAATCAATCAACATGGTTGGTGAAGGATCATTGCAACTACCCTATAGTGTTACTTGCCCTCTTATCATTCATTACAATTAACCAAAGATCACACCACCTAAAATTAAAGTTACTCTTAGACTCATTATTAGAGCACCAACTCTGCTCTCGTATCAGAATAACAAACAAGTACCATAGAAGTATGATGGTGGAATAACAACTTCAGAGGTTGTTACAAGCCAACTGGCTGCTATCGACATAACTGGAGTAAGCCATCTGAAAAGGAATGGTCGTATCTATGGCCCAGAGACTAGTGAAACTAGTGTAAAAAACAAGTCAAAAAGACAGGTATCTGGAAAAGCAATAGTTATCAAAGATAACCTAATAGAATTACAAGAATCGATCAAGGAAAAATAGGCTACTAAATTTCTTAAGTTCATTAAACATAGTGAGTATAGTATAGTAGAATAGTTAAAGTAGCAACTGGCAAAGATTTCTATGTAACCCTGTTGCTCAGCTTAAAAGTGCATTAGAATGCTTTGTTGAAAGTGCTCAACTAGGCTTATGTTCCTCAAGACATTTCCATAAATAAGCTGGATTGCCTAGTAAATAACATTGTTGCTGACAATTTCATTTCATTTAGTGACGATGAAATCCCATCAGGGGGCAAAACTTCAACAAAAGCTCTCCACATCACAACTCACTATAATGGGACCATTCTGCCCAAAATCCTCATTGACAATGGATCAGCTTTTAATGTAATCCCATTAATCACATTATCTTGCTTACTAGTTGATGTCAGTCAGATCAAGCATAGCCATACAATTGTTAAGGCATTTGACAAGACCAAGAGAGAAATCAAGGGAACTATTTTGATCACTTTGGATATTGGCCCTTGCCCATTTGAGATCGAATTTCATGTAATGGACATTGTCCTAGCATACAGCTGTTCAATGGGATGACCATGGATTCATTCTGCCAGGGCCTTTCTATCATCTCTACAGTAAAAAGTTAAATTCATAGTTGACGAGAAGTTGACATTGTGGCCATGACTTCTATTGAAGCCCTTTACGTTGAAGTAGATACTAAAATTGAAGAGTGCTCTTTTAGGTCCTTTAAAATTACCAACGCCACTTTTGTTGTAGAAGGGTCTGTAATCCCAAAAGCTAGACTTTCAAACAGCACCCATATAGGTCTTAGGCTTATAGTCGAGAAAAGAGCTCAAGCTGGAAGCGGACTTGGGAAACATTTGCAAGGGATCAGCCAATCTATCAATGTCATTAGCAATAAAGATAAGCAAGGACTGGGTTTTAAGCTAAAGTGGAGTCAGAAGAAGAAATTTAAAAATCGATTTCAAGGAAAAAAGCTAGTCCAAACCTTCAGTCAACAGTCAAGCTAGAAATCAACCTTTTACCCCTCACTGAATAAAGTTTTTCACTAAAGAGGGGTTGTTAATCTAGAAGCTGAAGAAAAAAAAAAGCCAATGGAGTTATTATGGTGGTTAATGAAGCTTTCAAAAAGTATCAGGTGGCCACTATTGGAGAAGGCAGCAAAGAGCCAAATGATGATGATGGGATCCATCCTTATTCTCCTGGATACATCTTAAAAAAATGGACTTGTATTAAGAGAACTGTAGTGCTTAGGTCAGTTTTAAAGTACTCTTAGGAACTCATTTTGTCATCTAAGAATCTTTCTGTGAAAACTTGAAATGTTAAATTATCATTTACAGAAATGAAATACATGTGACCTTTTTCTCTATGTCTAATTCTTTTAAACCAATATTTCTTTCCTATGTTACATACATTTATACAAATCATGTCATACATTTGTTTGCCTATTCTTTTCTTTTTTACCCTTACAGATTTCCCACTTAAGGAAAAATGGATGGTCCCAAACACGATTCAAAAGTTGAACTTGAACAGACTATTTGCTTGAATGAGGTCAATTTTGAAGAAGATGTTGATGATCATACTTTGCCAACTGATCTACTAAAAATAATCAACTGAGAGGATGAATGAATAATGCCCCATGAAGAATCCACGTAAGTGATAAATTTAGGGGATGATGAGGATGATAGAAAAGAAGTCAGGATTAAGATTGCCCTGATGCCCATCACTAGGAGGAACTAGTAAGTTTGCTATAAGAATTTTAAGATGTTTTCGCATAGTTCTACCAAGACATGCCAGGGTTGGATACGAAAATTGTAGTCCATAAATTACCTCTAAAACCAGAATTCAAATCGATATAGCCGAAGTAAAGAAGAATGAAACCAAAAATGCTTCTGAAGATAAAAGAAAAGGAAAAGAAACAATTCGAGGTTGGATTTCTCGAAGTGGCAAAATATCCAAAATGGGTTGCAAATTTTATCCCAGTTCCCAAAAAAGATGGTAGACTTGAATGTGTGTAGACTATCAAGACCTAAATCGAGTGAGTCTGAAGGATAATTTTTCTCTTCCCTATATAGATACTCTAATTGATAATACGACGAAGAATTATCTATTTTCTTTCATGGATGGATTTTTGGGGCATAACCAGATAAAAATGGCAGCAGAAAACATGGAAAAAACAAACTTTGTCATAACATGAGGAACTTTTTACTATAAGGTGATGCCATTCAGACTGAAAATACAAGGGTAACTTATCAGAGGGCAATGGCCACTCTATTCCATGATATAATGCACACAGAGATGGAAGTGTATGTGGATGATATGTTTACCAAGTCACCTTAGGAGGAAGGACACATTACAGATTTACGAAAGCTATTCAAAAGATAAAAAAAGTACAAATTGAAGCTAAATCCAACAAAATGCACTTTTGGTGTAAGGTCAGGAAAATTACTAGGGTTCATTGTGAGTGAAAAAGGGATTGAAGTTGATCCAGATAAGATTAAAGCCATCCAATAATTACCATCCCTACGTACGCAAAAAAAGGTGTGAAGTTTCTTAGGGAGGTTGAATTACATTGCCAGATTCATATGCCAACTCATTGATAAATACGACCTAATATTTTGGCTCTTGCAAAAACAAAACCTTGGTGAACGGAATGTAGAATGCCATGAAGTATTCAAAAAAGTTAAGCATTATCTTTGTATCTACCGGTATTAATGCCATCAGTATTGGGATGACCCTTGATCTTGTACTTATTAGTGTTCAAAAGGTCTATAGGTTGTGTGTTGGGACAATAAGATAAGACAGGAAAAATGGAGCAGGCTATTTATTACCTCGGCAAGAAATTTCTTGACTACGAGGTAAATTATTTTCAAATAGAAAAGATATGTTGTGCCCTAGTTTAGGCTGTAAAAAGGCTTCGACAATACATGTTGTATCATACCATCAAGCTGATCACCAAAATGGACTCAATTAAATATCTGTTTGAAGCACTAACTTTGTCAAGAACGATAGCTAGATGGCAAGTTTATGTGAGTCAAAAGGTAATTAAAGAGAGCGTTATCATTGAATTCCTAGCAAGCCGGGAACTTAATGATTATCAGCCATTGAATTTTGACTTTCCTAATTAGGATATAATGAAAATTTTGGTGGAAGAAGAAGAAGACCCGTCAAAGGAATTAACATGGAACTCTATTTCGATAGAGCATTAAATCCTTTAGGCCATAGAATTTGGGCGATCTTAATATCTCTAGAAGGAGACTATTACCCTTTTACTACTCGATTAGATTTCGATTGTACAAAAAATGTAGCTGAATATGAAGCATATGTTATGGGACTTCGAACAGCTATAAAGAGAAAAGCTTAATTATTGAAAGTATACAGGGACTTGACCTTAGTGATTTATCCATCACGCGGAGAATGGGAAACTCAGGATTCAAGGATGCAACAATATAGAAAGCTAATTCTAGAATTGCTTGAACAGTTCGAGAAGGTAGAATTTATTCATCTAACTCAAGATAACAATCAAATGGCAGATGCTTTAGCCATATTGGCTTTGATGTTTAAGGTGAATGAAGGGAATAGGTAACACCAATTTAAATAAGCATATACGAGTCTTCCGCATATTGTTGCAATGTCAAAATAGAAGTTGATGGTCTTTTATGGTATCAAAACATCAAAAGATATCTCAAGGATCGAGCATATCAGATAATGCCTTTAAGACTGATAAAAGAACTTTAAGGAGGTCGGCTATGAATTTTTCTTTATATGGAGAGATTATTTACAAGAAGAGTTATGATCAAGTGTTAATAAGGTATGTTGATGCTCCCAAAGTAGAAAAGATATTGGAAGTAATGCATGAGGAGGTTTGCGGTATCCATGCAAATGAACATAAAATGGTGAAGCAAATCATGAGATTGGGATATTTTTGGATGACCATGGAAGGTAATTGTATTAAATATGCCCAAAAGTATCATAAATGTCAAGTCTATGCTAACAAGATCTATGTACCACCTTCACCATTGCATGTCATAACTGCACCATGGCCTCTCTCCGTATGGGGCATGGATGTTATTGGACCAATTAACCCTGTACCTCAAACCTCATCGCTTCATCCTGGCGGCTATTGATTACTTCACTAAATGAGTTGAAACAGCCTCCTATACAAATGTGACAAGGCTGATGACGATAAAATTTTTAACAACTAACATCATTTGTTGATTTAGGATCCCTGAAAGAATTATAATGGATAACATCTCCAATTTGAATAATAAATTAATGACAAAGGTGTGTACCTTTGTCAAAATTTCTCATCATAATTCAGTGACATACCGTCTAAAGATGAATGAAGCCGTAGAGGCAGCTAATAAAAATATTAAAAAAATTATAGGAAAGATGGTAGAGACCTACAAAGATTAGCATGAGAAGTTCCCTTTTGCCTTTTTGGCTTATAGAACTTCAGTTTGAACTTCAACTGGGGCAACGCCTTATTTGTTAGTCTATGGTGTAGAGGCTGTCTTACCAATTAAAGTAGAGATCCCTTCACTCTGAGTTTTGATGGAAACTAAGTTGGAAGAAGCCGAATGGGTTCGAGATCATTATGAGTAACTAAACCTCATTGAAGAAAAAAAGGCTAAAAGCTATTCAACATGGGCAGACATACCAAAAAAGAATGATAAGGGCACATGATAAGAAAATTCATTTAAAAAAATTCCACGAGGGAGAATTGGTACTAAGAAGAATCTTACTAGGACAAAAAGATCCTCGAGGCAAATGGGCACCCAATTGGGAAGGGCCTTATATTGTCTAGAAAATATTTTTAAGAAAAGCATTGATATTGGCAGAGATGGATAGAGGAATTCTACCAAACCTTATTAATTCAGATAATGTAAAAAGATATTATGCTTAAAGAAAATGGATGAAAACCTAGAAAGGCATCTGTTTAAAAAAAATAAAAAATAAAATAAAAGGAAAATGGATGAAAACCTGAAAATGTGTCTAGTTAAAAAAAACCCAAAAAGGGTATCTGATAAAAGGTGGTATAAAGGGGAGACTTTAAGCTAAAGGCTCAAAATGATAGCCCAAGCATTTGAAAGGAATAGACAAAGCATAATTTATCAGAAGACTAAGTTTAAAAGAGGCATAGTATGATCAGAGGCATCTTCAAGAGATGGATCTTCAGAAAAGTAAACTTTCTGTTTAGAAGAGATCTTTTAAGAAAATGAATGAGTGGGAGATCTCATTTATCTGAGTAATATCCAAAATCTTTTTTGTATTTTATCACCATTTTTAAAATAACCAATGTTGTATCATCTTTTTTTGTTACAATACAAGTGCATATTTTCATTCATGCCTTTGTTAATTAGCCTTTTAGACCATGCTCCTAGATGATAATTAATGTTTTGAACAAATAAAAATTGAGGAAAAAATGATAAATTGATTTCTCTGCATTACTTTGAATGAGATCAAAACATTGCAATGATCTCAGTTAGTGATCCAAAGTCTTTCAGACATTCTAGGAAGAATTAGGGTGGATGAACTACATATTTCCCATCATGTTCTTCTTCTTTAACCTGTATCAGTTTGTTTTGGCTATTGATGGAAATTTTAGAAGTCGTATATTCCTCATCATGTTCTTCGCGTTCAGCCTATATCAGTTTGTTCCAGCTGTTAGTGGGAAATTTTAGAGACCATATATTCCCAATTATATTCCTTTTTTTAATTCCTAAATGATATTGGTGCATCACCTAGTTTGACTTTTTTGGAATAAGTGGATCATGTCTACAATGACCTCTAAAGATGCCTTCAAATTTGAATTCAAGTGTTGGCTCCCTTTGCCAAAAAGAAAAAAGATCCTTAATGTTTTCTGAACATGTTTTCAATCTTCAAGCAAAAATATGGGTCTATTCCATCAAGTGAAGGAGAAATATCTATCATATTTTCTCTAAAATAGGCTAGATCAGACATTGATAAAGAAAATTAAATCATGAAAACTCATCATATGTATTCTTTATGCATTTGTATTCACATTTGATAATTTGTAGATCTTAAGTTGAAAAGAGCCTCTGGATACGTCGATGTTTCATAAATAAAAGGTAAACCTGGTATTCTTTCAAGCAATCCAAATATGAAGCATTGTTACCATTTGACTGTATTGGTTTCACCCTGGTCAACTCTTTCGATCAAGGTTACATCCTAGTCAACCCTTTAGGCCTAGGTTATAATCTAATCGTCCTTATTTGACTATATCAGTTTCACCTTGGTCGATCCTTTTAACTTAAGATTATATCCTGGTCTTCTTCATTTGACTACTCAGTTTTACCCTGGTCAACCCTTTAGACCTAGGATTATATCCTGGTTATTCTTTATCTGACTGTATCGGTGCTGCCCTGGTTATCCCTTCATATCTAAGATTATATCCTAGTCACTCTTATTTGACTTATCAGCTTTGTCCTGGTCAAACCTTACCTATGTTAATTTGTCAATTTCATCCCAATCAACTCTTATCTAAGTTGACTTATAGGTTTCATCCCGGTCAGACCTTCCCTGTATTGATTTATCGATTTCATCCCAATCAACTCTTACCTAAGATAAATTGTAGGCTTTATCCCCATCAAACCTTACCTATGTCAATTTACCGATTTCATCCCAATCAACTCTTATCTAAGTTGACTTGTCGGCTTTGTCTCAGTCAAACCTTACCTGTGTTAATTTGTCAATTTTAACCCAATCAATTCTTACCTAAGTTGACTTACCAGCTTAGTCCCAGTCAAACCTTATCTAAGTTGATTTATTGATGTCATCCCAATTAACTCTTACCTAAGTTGACTTGTCGACTTCGTCCTGGTCAAACCTTACCTATGTTGATTTGTCGATTTCATCCTAATCAACACTTACCTAAGTTGACCTGTCAACTTCATCCTAGTCAAATTTTTTCATTTATTAGCTTATCAGTTTTATCCTAGTTAACCCTTTTCATTTGTTGACTTGTTAGTTTTATCCCAGTCAACCTTTTATTTTTGTTAACTCATAGATTTTGTCTTAGTCAACCATATCTTCGTTGCCCTGTAGGTTTTCCCTTAGTCAACTTCTTGCCCCTATTAACTTGTATGCTTTTATCCCAATTAACTTCTTTTATTTATCGAGCAACATGGTTTTGTCTCAATAAGCTACCCATGACTTAGGTCTCACCCTAGTCCCTATTTAATTTAAGAATTCTCATTAGCTAGTTAGCTTTTATTTCCTTCTTAGTTTTTAAAGCTTAATGACCCAAACAAAATCGTATCTATTTGGTCTTTACCCTATTTTTTATTCTCAGCAATGGTCAAAGAGGAGCAGCTGTAGACACTTAGTTTCGTTCGGGTCTCATTTCCAATAATCCTGAATATCCGGGGATCAAGAACTTAACAGCCATCCTTATTGGGACAGATATTTTTCAGATAAACAAGACATTTTTAAGACCTTTGTAGTCAAAATTTGGATAGCCATAAGTTCACTTAATGAAAGATGCCATTTGAAAACTGACTCAGATGAAAGGATAATTATTGAATTTTTAAAGGAAATTTTTTTTATTTTCTTATTGAATTTAGAAAATCATTTTTGCAGATGATATCACAATCAAATTTCCCATTTTCATGAATTTTTTTTAGATTTTTCCATAAAGATTGAAAAATTGACCATTGTATATTTTACCAACAGTTGTGCAGTATTTATGCCAATATGTATTTCAAAAAAAATAAAAAATACTCAAGAAAAAATTCATATTGATATTTTATACCACAAGGTGTCGAGTTGTCCATTTTTGTAATTAATTTTGAATTTTTCATAGTACAGCGAGTATTATACTTGTGAAAATTTTCCTGATAAAATTATTCTAAATTTTAAATTTTTATCTTCACCATTTTGTAAATCAATATTTTGGATAATACGTTTTATTTAATTCATTTTTATAAGTTTTAATGTATTCTTTGAAAATTTTTATCCTAAAATACAAGCTTTCTTTTAATCTGTAAAATTTTTGGTAGAATTTTCTTGAGTTTTAAACTCTAAAATTCTTTAAATATTTTCATTTGACCACCATCAAATCAGTTACTCAAAACTCATTTTATTTTATGAGTTTTACTTTTTTTTTTTGAATTTTTTTGTTTTTAAGATATGGAGTTTACTACTCCATAAATTTTTTTCGAGAGGATTTTTCTTGATTTATAATTTTTAAAATTCTTTCAATATTATTATCTAATTCATATTAAATTAGTTTTGAAAATTTTAATTTATTTTATGAGTTTTAGAATTTTTTCTATTACTGAGATATGGATTTTATACTCCGTAAATTTTTCAGTGATATTTTTTTCAAGTTTCTAATTTTTAAATTTCTTTACATATTATTATTTCATCCATATTAAATCAGTTTTGAAAATTTTAATTTATTTTATGAGTTTTACAATTCTTTCTGTTATTAAGATAAGAAGTTTTCTACACGTAAAATTTTTTGATAGGATTTTTCTGGGTTTATAATTTTCAAAATTCTTCAAATATTATTTTTCAAATCATATTAAATCAGTTTTGAAAATTTTAATTTATTTTATGAGTTTTGCATTTTTTACATATAATAATTTTTATCTGAAAGGATTTTTCTCATATAATTTTATGAGTTTTGGAACTCCAATCAGTTTTTTTTATTTTTATTATTTCATTTCCAAATTTTGTTATGATTATTAATTTTTAATTTCCTATTTTATTATCATTTTAATTTTATTTTGATTATTGATTATTTTCTACTAGTTTCATGGAAACTAGTCTAGTTGATATTCAATATTTCCCTAACCAATTTAGTTGGTTTCTAATTACCAATTACATGATATTTTCTAGGCAATCATGATAATATCTTTGAATGACCTTTGATGGTTTGTCAAATTAATGCAAATCTCACCTTTTTATGCTAATTATGACAAAAATATAATAAAAGAAATAAATTTAATTTTTTTTCCTTTTCTTCTCTTGGAGTTTCAGCCAAAAGGATTTGGGAACCCTCTTAGCCCATCCTCTCCCTCTATAAAAGGGGAAGAATGTGTTTTCATGGTTTTTTAGCTAGAAGGACAAAAACAAAGAAAAAAGAAAGAGCTTGGAAGGAAAAAAAAACACTTAGTTTTTCAAGTTTTTCCTTAAGGTGTCATACTTATCTTTTCTCTTCTTCATTTGATTCATTTTCATCCTCATTCATAAGCCAAAATCATGTTAAGGCTCATGGATTCTCATCCATGTTGAAAGTCTAAACATGGTGGCTTTAATTTTTTTTTTTTTTGTATTTTTAGTTTTTTTTTGTTAAATCTTGAATATATATAATATTATTCTTGTTATTATGATTATGATTTTGTTGTATTTATGTTGATGTTTCTTTCATGTTATTGTGACGTTGATATGTTGATTAGAATAATATTATATTTAGTTTATGATTTTATTTTGATTTAAGTTTGATGATAATTATTTATGCTTATTTCCATGGTTTTTATGTCAAAGCATGTATGTTTCATGTTTTTCACCTTGGCCGAATCTGTTCGGAATTGTTCATGATCATTTTGTGTTTATTTTTATTTTGATTTCATGTACTTCATGTATGTATTCTTGTTATTATAATTATGATTTTGTTGTATTTATGTTGATATTTCTTTCATATTATTGTGATATTGATATGTTGATTAGAATAATATTATATTTATGATTTTACTTTGATTAAAGTTTGATGATAATTATTTATGCTTATTTCCATGATTTTTATGTCAAAGCATGTATGTATTTCATGTTTTTCTCCTTGGCCAAATCTATTTGGAATTGTTCATGATCATTTTGTGCTTATTTTTATTTTGATTTCATGATTTTTAGATTATTTTGTAATATTAGTAAACTTAGGGACTAAATTGCAAAATTTAAAAAAGTTTTTTTGACATTTTTAGCTTGGTTGAGAGCTTTGTAAGCCATGAGATTTCTGATTTGTGTATTTGTAAACATTTTTAGGTATTTCTAATACTGTAGGGGTCATTTTGTAAATATTAAAAGGTTTAAGGACTAAATTGCAAAATATGGAAATTATATTTTGTGGCTAAAAATGCTTGGCTGAACCTTTTTCCATATTATTACCATTACTTTTGTGTTGATTCTTTATTGGTTTGATGATTTTTAATGATTTTTTTGTAAATAAAAAATTTAGAGCAAGTTATTTGGCCGAATCTTTGTTGATATATTGGCTGCATTTTCATGCATAATTTCATATGATTTTTATAATTTTTAGGTTATTTTATTTTGTAGGGACTAAAATGAAAATTTAGAAAAGTGTAGGTACCAAATAGCAAATTTTCATATTTAGGGGCCAAAATGTATATTTCACCAGTTTTAATGATTTCTATTATTTCTATGGCCTTCCATAAGGATATAGAAATTGTCAAAACTTTTCATATTTGTTCGATCCTCTAAAGAATACGAAATGTAATTTTTAAAAATTTAGGGGCTTGATTGCAAATTTTGCATTTCAAGTTAAACTTAAACTTGTTACTTTTCATTTAGACTAAATTCATCTACTTTTCATCATTTTAGTGTCCATTAGGTTTTAGTGTCCATTAGGGTATTAGGATACTTTCACGTTGAAGGTATACCCTAGAGGCGTTTTGGTAATTTTTCTAAAATCGAGTCATAGATAGTAACAAGGATGCTTTTATGCCAAAGGTGCATATTTAGGATAGGTTCATCTAGTTCTCATCATTTAGTGTCCATTAGGGTACCGGGATACTTTCATGTCGAGGGTATACCCAAGGGCATTTTCTTAATTTTCTTTACTGGGATGCTTTTATGCCAAAGGTGAATGTTTAGGATTCATTTATGATTCATTTAGCCTTCTAAGGTCATTTTAGTTTCCATTAGGGGTACCAGGATACTTTCAAGTCGAGGGTATAACTAAGGGCATTTTCGTAATTTTCTTCACTGGAATGCTTTTATGCCAAAGATGAATGTTTAGGATTCATTTAGCCTTCTAAGGTCATTTTAGTGTCCATTAGAGGTACCGAGATACTTTCATGTCGAAGGTATACTGTAAGGGCATTTTTGTAATTTTACTCATCGAGATGCTTTTATGCCAATGTGGATGTTTAGGATTCATTTAGCCTTCTAAGATCATTTTAATGTCTATTAGGGGTACTGGGATACTTTTATGTCTAGGGTATACCCTAGAGGCATTTTGGTCATTTCATTAGAACCAAGTCCTATGTGATTACAAGGACATTTTTGTGTCTAAAGGATACATTAGGAATAGGTTTGTCATTTCAGATTGTTATTGAGTTTTAAGAAGTTTTATAAATATTTTTAATAAAATATAAAATTTTCTTTTCAGAGAATTAAGGAATGTCTCCAAGTTAAAATAATACGTAGATTTTTTTCCAAAATATGAGAGAGGTTCTACGGATTATTTTAATACTGAGATATCCTTTTCAAAATGGAAATCGAGATTTTATTAATTTTTAAAAAATAATAATAAAAACCTTTCGCATTCCTTTGGCCCCTCATCGGGGTGCAAAAGATATTTTTAATTATAAAACCTTTTGTGTTCCTCTGGTTTTTCGTTGGGACACAAAAAAGAATGATAAAAAGCTTTCATGTTCCATTGGTCCTCCAATGGAGTATGTAAGAGATTTTGACTTTCAAAATTTTGAAAACCCAATCTTCCTAACACGAAATAATAATAAATTTTTTTTATAAATCATTAGTTTGGGAATTTATAATTAAATGCCATATGTTAAAACCAAATAAAAATTAAAATTCAAGTTAACATGTAATAATAAGGTACCGATTTTCGGGCATCACAAAAGGGTCGATCCTTACTTGTGATTGTAACCAACTCCCGGATCCTTTTTTATATGATTTTTGGTTTGATCATGGGCCTTAGAGTTAATAATTTAGGGTTTCATAACTCTTGAAATACAAGCTCTGATAGGTAACCAATCTCACCCAGCCCAAATAGATTGATGGCAACTCCAAATAAATAGTCAATTTGTAATGACTATTTAAGATTAAGTCAAGTGAGCAATTCATCTCGACCACTCGGTTCCTTAAATAAGAAAATTTTAATAATGATATGGCCTATAGAAATAAGAGAATATAAAATATGATAAATTTAACAAATATAGGAGCGAAGTCCATTTAAGTAGGGCTTGGTCAGGATTTGTATCTAGGCCACGCTATGACAGTGACCAATCTCACTAGCCAAAATAGATTTGTGGCAGCTGCAAATCAAATGGCCATTTTGTAACTATCATTTAGGGTTATGTTGAGTGTACAATTCACTCTTACAACCTGATCCTTAAACACGAACAAAAAAAAAGAAACAAAGGGGTTCACCCGCCTTTAAGTTTGGCGTATCAAGATCTATATCCTGGCATATTGTGATAACTTGGTGACTTCATTAGGTAGTCAAGCCTAAATTAACTATGTGCTAACTTAAATTTTAATTAATTTAGTTTCAATTGATATTTGACTATAATTCTCAACATTTCTAAAACAAAAAATCATCCTTTCTTTATATAGAAATTCTAGTATATATAATGCATATTTTTCAAAAATCAACCTTTTGTTTTTGTCCACATGTTTTATGGGGTTTTAGGACAAGGGAATTTTATTAAATTTAAAAAGGTTCGGTTGTCCTTTCATGCACACTGTTCACTTGCATCTACATCATATGGCCTATTATGGGTACCACACCTATTTAGAAAGGGGTGAAGTAGCTCCACCTTTATAAGGTTGTCCTCCGCATACACCAGTGAAAAACCTACTAGGTGTAAACTACCTATGTGTTTGAGGGGTGCAAACCCTCATGCAGGTATGAAAAATACTCGCTCTCAAATTGAACTCGTTCTACCAACACTCGTGATAGGTAAGGTTTATGGTGCCTTGTTAGTTCTTTTTAGACTTAACAAACCTCATATAATAGTCTTAGGAGCCTCACCCGTTTAAGCCATACCAACTTTTAGAGGTTACCAAAATTTAGAAAAATGCAAAGGAATGCTCCCAACCTTTTTCTCTTTATTTTAGCATTTCATTATTTTGACTTTCGTATTATTTATTGTTTCGTGTTCTTTTTTATATGCGCTTAATTTATGAAAATATTTGAGTTGATCTCTTTTTATTCGATTGCTAATTCGTGTTTTTTTCCTCTTTTTCTCTATACATCATAAGCATCCAAGGATGCTTACTTTAAAATTCACAACCAACTAGTTTAATTTTCTAAGCTTAGATGGAAAAATAAACACAAATAATCCATAGGGAATTCCAAGAGCTCTATGAATACGTGAAAGGTGATTATAGATATCATGAGGATTGTGCGCCTAGAAACTGTCTCAACACTACCCAAAATGACCTACTTAGATTTATGGCATTATGACTTGACTAAACTGATTGAGAAATGGAATTCATGAAGGAATGAGAAATGAAATCAATTTACATAGAAATCCAGTTGTCCCACCCTTCTACTCTTGGTACAGATAGAGGAACCAATGATCCAGCAGTGGTAAAGTTTTGGGATGCAACTTATCAGTGCTTTACCTTTAATCAAGAAGATTCAGTGCCAACCATAGAAGAATACTTGACCTTGCTGGGAATCAAACCCATGAGTTTGGATCCTATATACTACAAGGAACGTAAATCCCTCAACTGTAATAAGAGTTAGGCTAAGATCTTAAGGGAAAAACAGTCGTCTCAAAATTTGGTCCTCTAGAAAAAATGATGGCAATGCAATTCCACAAGAATTCTTACAACAATTCATTAGACGGCATCCTGAGCATGATCATGTAATTAATATGTTCACTTTGACAATTTATGGACTAGTATAATTTCCAAGAGTTCTGGGGCATATAAAGATGTCAATGCTCAACCTTTTCCATCATCTGAGTAAGGAAGCACATCCAGTGCTAGCATCATTGCTAAAATAATTAGATCCTTAAATTAGTGCAAAAAAGGTGAAGGAAGATTTTACGGGTGCTTCCAACTATTGTATGTCTGGGCTAGAAGCCATCTCTAGGGTGAAAGAAAAAGCTCAAGCCTTATCTACCAAACTTTATTACCCTTCATGAATTTATGGAGGGGAAATGGCCTAAGCTAACAACCATAGACCAGTGGACCTAGGCTCTCAGTTGTCTCACTAAGAAAGATGTAACTTGGAAGGCATGTGGTTTGTGCCCAAAGCCATTCTCTACGAATGCGAAGATGAGACCTTTATTCCCTAACTTGGAATTTAAGGGACAATTGGCTATGCTTTACTTTTGGTCTGAAAATAATTTAGGTCAGCACAATTTATCTCAATGACTTGTAAATTATTGAGCTAGGATGTCGATTACTTGGAGAATGATTCAGAGATAAATTGGTCATCGGTGCGTCAACATAGCAAGAATGTTTGAGTCTGAACTCAATAATTACATGAATATATACAAAGCATGGAGGTCAAGCAGAGGTCGAGATGATATTATCATCACTCTCAAAGAATGGTTTCATCGATGTCCCTTCAACTTAAGGCTCTTATGCCTTTTGAAATTGATTTAATCCAAATCAAGTTTGAAAGGGAGTATAACAGTATGAACGATGAAAACTAAATACTTTAAAAGCAAGTCACTTTTCTGAACATGGACATGGAAAGTCGAGAAAGGGACTTTAAGAAAGTTGAAGAGGAATATGAATGAATGAAGACGAATTAGGTCAAGCAAAATAAAAGGTTGAGGCTTGCTAAGGCATTTGAGAGTTTAATTGGGTTTTTTGGAAGAATTATCGAAGAGATGGAAAAGCTCAAATAGGAATTAGATGTGTGAAAAGTCAAAGCCTTAAAGGGTAAATGAAATAGGTGGTTTTTGAGCGAGAAAATAAGCAATGGAAAGACATGCGCACATAAATGGTAAAGTATATTGAAGAGAATGAAGAACTCAAGGTTGCCCTAGAGGAAGAAGGAAGTAAAGTGTCCTAACTACTCAAGAAAAAGGAAATACTTTGAGCGACCATCCAAATCATGGGGCAAG
>JBBYHK010483937.1:0-17261 GCA_038382065.1 Adansonia grandidieri | reverse complement strand
AAAAGGAAAAAACTTTACCTTGCTGTTATAGAAACCTACTTCAAGCTCCTTCGAGTAGTAATGCAATGGAATTTGTTCTGGAGTTAAAAGCACGGAGAACATTTTCCTTGAACTTTTCTAATCAGACCACCAAACATGCCATTTGGTTCACATCATGGGTGGCCATAAACAGACATTAAATTTAAACGAAACAGCTTGGTTTTTTTCCTTTCATTTTAACACCGGAGGAAAAAACACATGCAGGCAACTAGGAGTTAGCAAACGAATTTCCTTGGGGGGTTTTCTATTGCATTTGGAGCTTATGATAATGGAACAGAGCAACAGGCTGTCTCCAACAGGAAATTTGGCAAATACCCAGACAAAATTAGTAGGCTGATTTAGATTACGAGAGTATCAGATATTGACATATATTTGATCCGAATAAGTTTTAATTTTTATAATTTTTTTATATTTATAAATTATATTTTTATATTTATATTCAACCATATTTTTAAAACATAAATATAAATATTTAAAGAAAAATAAATCAAAAGCACGTAACTTTAGTTTAGCTCGTCAGTAACCATCAATTTGTAATCATTATCTCCTCAGTGAATTGAATCATCAATGACTTTGCAGTCCTTAAGCAACAAGGCAATGGTTTTTTAGCCAGGGCAACGTGTTTCTTGTTGGTTTCTCTGCAAACTATTTAGTCTGCCCCCTTATACTTCTACAAAGATGTCTAGGAAAATACGATTTTTTTTTTTTTACTCAATTACCACCAAGAGAGGCAAGTACAACAAGTACACTAATTGGTAAGAGTGACGAAGTAGTCATTAACACAAAAACATTCAATTGGAAATGTTTTGACGAAGTAGCAATTAATCCAAAAACAGCCAATTAAAAATATTATCTGGATTTCGGTCGTGGGTATGAATATAATTTTTTTAAATATACGAAAAGTTCAGAAAATTAAATATATTGGTGTTGGATGTATGCCATTTATCTCAACTCATCCGTCATTTGAAATTCTCAAGTATTTGTGTCGATATCTTTATTCAACACGTATTTAAATATAAATACGAGATATAAACTTTAAATATTGAAAAAAACTTTTAAAAAAATTTAAATTATATCCTATTTAAAAGATATTCGTATTAAATACTTACTTGAATTTATGTAATATAGTTGATTATTGCCACTCGGGGGAACTTAAATTTGTCTTCCATGGATTTGAAAGTTGGATAATTGGTGCATCAAATGTCAACTTTAGTCTTAGATTTCATTGTCGTCTTTGTGTGTAATGATTCCAGCTTTGGAGTAGAAGCCCCCAAATTTCATAAAAGGAAAAGCAAATGCAATTCAGTAGGCCATGCCAATGCCATTGCCAGCTGATCTTTTTCTTCTAAGGACAGCAATGAGTGGACTGCAGACTTGACCTTATCACGAATCTTATTTCTCATTAATTATTGAACCTAACTTCCTTAAAGGTATAGCCTTGCATTCAGGTTTTTGGACGAAAAAAATTTCTTTAATCAAGGGGACCTTTCAGGGACAGTATATGAAGGGGTGACTTGAACCCCAAGCAAGCTTAATATTTATGTTCGGTATAGATTTTGATATAAATATAAAAATATAATATTCAATATTTAATTTTGAATTCGAATATCATAAACAGTTGTTATTAATCGACAAACCAAAGATTGGTTAACAAGAACCATTGTTTGGTTGAGAAAGGATGAGACTTGAAAGCGATATAAGCAGCCAGAGATACAAAAGGGGAAAAAAGAAAAGTAAGAATGAAAGGGATTTTAGCAAACAAGAGATCAATACTGAGATGCAAATTGCAGTTAACTGAGGGGGCCATGACAAATTGAACTTTCGCATTCAACTGCCCCCTTTAGAACAAAGAAAGGGCCTTCTAATTAGTTAAGAACCTCTTTTCCAAATAAGATTCCATTAGGATAAGCCCATAAAATGTATATATATCCTCCCTTTACACCTTGCCTGCCCTGTTTTACACGAATTTTTCATTTTAATTTTATAATATTCGTGTTGAACATTTATATCCAATACATATTTAGAGATCCGGGTATGAGAAATGATACTTTAAATATATTAAAAAATTTTGAAAATTTTGAATATACGCCTATATCAAACACATATTCATATCTAATACCCATCCCGAATATGGATAAGTTATTCTATTAGTGGTTTAGTTAGGCTATATTGTTCAGATTTCAAAATGTATCGAATATGAGTACGTATTAAACATGAATATTTTTAATTTTTTAAAATTTTTTATATATTGAAAAAGTCATATATCTATATTTATGTACAAACATATTTCGAATATGAATACTTAAAAAAAAAAAAATGCAACTTACAAGTATTGGGCTGATACAAAGGATCATAATGGGCAGAATGTCTTTAGGCCTTGAGAGTTTGGGACTCTTCTTTCTCAAAGCTTTTGCAGGCAAAAATGAAGCCCAAATTAATACACATAACAGATCGAAGCCTACAATCAAAGACCAAACTAAAATAAACCCTAGAGTTCGGAGGAGGACTCAATTGAACAAATTAAAAAAAAACAGAGACCAATTCCATATTTTGGTAAGAGAAGGCAACAATATAAAATCCTTTGAAAGCCTTAAACCCTAGTTTTACTTATCCAACTCGCTCATGTCCTAAACCTCCAAAAACCACCGCAATACTCGACCCCGCCTCCCAAATACATTGCCATTTTCAGTTAAGTTGATTATTTTGAAGCTAAACTAAAGGTGGGTTATTTTTTGGAGCCTTTATTCAATGGCTCTTTACTTGTTGTACGAGTCAGCTTCTGGGTATGCGCTATTCCAGGCTCAGGGTCTCGATGAAATCGGTCAGAACACAGAGGCCGTTAGGACCTCCGTTGCCGATCTGAATCGATTTGGTAAGGTGGTCCAACTCACTGCTTTTCAACCATTTGAGTCCGCTGTTGATGGTCTTAACCAATGCAACTCTGTTTCTGAAGGTATTAGAAGTTTTTACCTTTTCCTTTTTTTTAATAATTTCTAAATTGTTTTGTTTTTCAAGCGTCTGGGTTTATTCTGCTTTTCCCTTAAGTAATGTTGTATAGGCTATTTGGCTTTTCTGAATATATTTTTTGCCTGCATGGGCTGCTGCTAATACAAGTCTGTACAGTTTTAGGGATTTTTTTTGCATGTAAGTTATTATGTTTGTTGGTGGTTTGATTGAGATTTGCTTGAAATAAAGGATTTTGCCACTTTTGCATGGTGGGTAATGGGTTAGGTGATTCTTGCCCTTTTCTTCCTATAACCTTTATTACTCAGATTCTAGTGTTGGGTATGAATGCACATCTGAAATGGATATATTTAATGTTTTCTAAATTTTTTCATATATTTGGAGGGTGCGTGGAGTAGGTCATATCTCCATACTTTTTTTTTGAAAATATGTCGGATACGAGTACTTAAAGAAGAAAATGAAGAGTCGGAATAACATAGTTTATAACTACTTTGGTTGCTGTATACTTGTAGCTTTATCTTGAAGTGTCCTGTTTAACAAGGCCTCTAAAATACTAGCCAAAGGAAGATACAATGATTGAATTAGTAACTGTGCATATCCATTTGACATGAGGTTGCTCTGCTGTTCAGGCTGGGTTAACCATTGAGTTATGTCTGCTTTCATTGGCAGGGCTGATGACTGATGAGTTGAGGAGTTTTTTAGAGCTTAATCTCCCTAAAGTCAAGGAAGGCAAGAAGTCCAAGTTCAGTCTGGGAGTTGCGGAGCCTAAGCTTGGTTCCCACATCTCCGAGACTACTAAAATTAAATGCCAGAGTGGAGAGTTTGTTCTTGAGCTTCTTCGTGGTGTGCGGTTGCATTTTGATAAGTTTATCAAGGACCTAAAGGTTTGCATATTTCTTTATGTTGTACTTTTTATTTTCTATGTCAAGAAGACTGTTACAAGGACCTAAAGCTTCTTGGTGGTGTACTTTTTATGTTGTACTTTTTATTTATCACAATGCTGTTGCATTTTGATATGTCGTACTTTTTATTTTCTATTTCTTTATGTTTTTCTTATTTTCTTTCCCCTCTCTCTGTGTCTGTTCATAAACTTCGTAGGCCGGCGACTTAGAAAAAGCTCAGCTTGGTCTAGCACACAGTTACAGCAGAGCAAAGGTTAAGTTCAATGTCAACCGAGTTGACAATATGGTTATTCAAGCAATTTTCCTTCTCGATACTCTTGACAAGGATATCAATTCCTTTTCCATGAGAGTGAGGTTTGTTGTTACTTTACACTCGAAACTAGCATCTCTTTTTAGCTTAATGCATGACTATAACTGGTATGCTTGTTATTCACAGGCATGGGTTTTATGTAACAGCTATCGTCTGATTGATTGCTTCCTGCAGGGAATGGTACTCTTGGCATTTCCCCGAGTTGGTAAAGATTGTCAATGACAATTATCTCTATGCTAGAGTTGCGAAGCTTATAGAGGACAAGTCAAAATTGTCTGAAGAACACATCCCCGCCTTAACTGAAATACTTGGGGATGAGGACAAAGCAAAAGAAATTGTAGAAGCTGGCAAAGCATCAATGGGTAGATCTCTTGTATTTATACCACTATTTAACCTTATTTTCTCATACCTCACATTCACTATGTTTTTTTTTCCTCCTTTGCAGGGCAGGATTTGACCCCAGTTGATTTGATTAATGTTCAACTATTTGCTCAGAGAGTAATGGATCTTGCTGAGTACAGAAAGAATCTTTATGATTATCTAGTGACTAAGATGAATGACATTGCACCAAATTTGGCATCATTGATCGGGGAAGTTGTCGGGGCACGGTTGATCTCTCATGCTGGTAGTCTCACGAATTTGGCGAAGTGCCCCTCATCCACTCTTCAGATTCTTGGTGCAGAGAAGGCCCTGTTCAGGTATTTTACTTCTCATCTTATATTTTTATGACATGGTGGAGTTGTAAAATATATGGAGAGTTGGACTTCTTGCTAAAATCTAGTCCCACTTTGAGCAGAACCTTGACTTGTGTCTTGCTTAAGATCTTGAGTACTAATCCCATTGCTTTTTTTAATTTTTTTTTTGTTCAACATTGTTCTATCCTTAATTTTAAGGCATTGGTTTGCTCGTTGTTTGCTGGCTTCAGGGCACTGAAAACACGAGGAAACACACCAAAGTATGGTCTAATTTTCCATTCATCTTTCATTGGTCGAGCATCTGCTAAAAACAAGGGCCGAATGGCACGCTATCTTGCAAATAAGTGTTCCATTGCATCTCGGATAGATTGTTTTGCGGGTAATCATTATTCTTCCTTCCTCATACACTAAGTTTACCCCATAAATCGATCGATTCTCCTCTTGTTTGCAGAGAGGGGCACCACTGTTTTTGGGGAGAAATTGCGGGAACAAGTGGAGGAACGACTTGAATTCTATGACAAGGGCGTTGCACCTAGGAAAAACATTGATGTGATGAAGTCTGCAATTGAAAGCACCCAAAGCAAAGGTACATAGAACTGTGAATCCTTTTCTTTTTGTACAATTTTAAATTTATGGTGTCACATTTTACGATGTTTGGTAGAACTAAGACGGAAACGCAGTACTTTGCACTCGAGGACTTGGAAAATTTGATAAGTTAGTTGAGCTCAGCTTCGACTGAAAGTGTGGCATGCCGTGTGCTGCATTTTCTGCCTGTTGTATTTGTATGGATTATCTTCTTGCAGTTACTCTATCGGCTTTGGTATTTATGATTTCCGTTTAAAATTTTTATCTATAATCATGTCTTACATAGATTTGGAAATGGAAGAAGCACAACCCGTTGAAGCTTCCGCAAAGAAAAGCAAGAAAAAGAAATCAAAAACCGAAGATGCCCCAGATGCCGCTACAAATGGAGATGCTTCAGAGGATGCTAAATCCGAGAAGAAAAAGAAAAAGGAGAAAAGAAAGATGGTGGAGCAAGAGCAGGGTCTCGGAGAGGAGAAAACAAACGGTGTAAATGGGGATGTCACCGAGCAAGAAGGAACAGCCAAGAAGAAGAAAAAGAAGAGTAAAGATGAAGTAGCTGCTGCAAGTGAAACTAAAAAGAAAAAGAAGTCCAAGGAGTGAATTCATATCACAATTTTGCTAAATTTTTTGTAATGCAATGCTAATAGTGTTTTTTTTTTAAGTATTGTTGGTTGTAGGAATGGTTACATGCTTTTCTTTTCTGTCAAAACCTTCATTTTGTCTCATGAACAAATTTAGGTGCCTTAGAAATTTGGCAATTGCTGAACTTGTGATTTTTGTCTTATTTTATGTTGCTTGGATTAGGAGTGAATGTCGGGTATGGATATGCAAATATGAATGTTAGTACAAATATGCTTGGATATTAAATACAAATATGTTACAGGTCTGCATTCACTATGAATTTTTTTTATATTTGAAGTATGCATAATAGATAAAAAAGTAAAAAAATGGATATTTGTTTAACACAAGTATGATTACTATTTCAAGAAGGGAATAGTTGCAAAGCTTCATTTAAAGAGGTCCCTAAAGAGGTTACAGATGAGGTTCAGAAGGTACTTTCATGATGAAAATTGCATTAGAGATGAGGTTCCAAAGCTGCACTACTCATGAATGTTGTTTTCTCTTGAACCTACAAAACTGAATTATTATTTTGGTCCAAATGCCCTTGCTTGTCTATTTTAAGCAATGTTTGAGTCGAGAGTTTGATATTGATGTGTTTTTGACACGATTATATTCAAGTTTTAAATGTTCTTTTACATTTAGAGGATTGTATTTTAAATGTGTTAGATACATATACTTAAAAAAAAAAATCATTGTAACACGATGATATCATAATATAGATTGACCACAATTTTGTTTTAGATATATTTACTTTAAAAGGTGCTTTGCTTTGTTTAGTACCCTTGCAAATCAAAATGTTTAGTTATGCTATTATTGCCTATGTCTACTTTTGTTTTTCCCACTC
This sequence comes from Adansonia grandidieri, assembly GCA_038382065.1. Lineage (NCBI taxonomy): Eukaryota > Viridiplantae > Streptophyta > Magnoliopsida > Malvales > Malvaceae > Adansonia > Adansonia grandidieri. Next base: position 10,301 of record JBBYHK010483937.1, on the reverse strand, counting down.
TTCTAAAGTTGGATGGTGATAAATTATGTTGTTTTTAACTTTTTTTTTTTTTTTAAATATTCGTATTCAACATAAATCTAGTCGTAAAGTTTTCATATCAAGAAGATCATCTGTATATCAACTCAAGATCAGAGAATTCTCGGAAGAAAGGCGTTGAAATGCTCGTATATGAATGCTTTCACAGTCATCTAACAGCACACATTTCTCGTATACCATCACGCATTGATAATATGGGGTGCGCCAATATCTACTGTGCGGATTCCCACATCCACTTGCCAGGATAGGACCAATGGTTTGAGCCACAAGCCAGGTCGTTTTGCACCACAAAATTCCTGCATTTGCAGAATTTTCTGAAATAAAATTCATCTGTCCAACGATTGTTACTATATAAAGATAGTGATGGGCAATTTCAAAATTAAAAATCTTCATAGTTTGAGTTACGATCCAAGTTTTTTATTCACGTTTAAATTTAACGTGAGTTTATAAGATAAAATTATTATTAAAAAAATATTAAAATATTATTATTATAATTAAAATTAAATATAAATTTTTTATTCATTAAATAGTTATTTAGATTGGGTTGATGCGAATCAAAATGCTTGATATTTAAATTTGTCGAATTAGACGGATTGCTTGAACAAGTTTACTGTGAAAATAAAGTCCCTTAATAAAAGAAAAAGGAGCATATTTTATGCATGGTTGTTTTTCATTCATCTTCGTCTCCAAGCTTTTCAACCATTGGCTACCAATATGCTAGTAAGGCCAAATTCTTACAAATTATCAAACAAAAAGGCCGATGATGACAGTCCGATTACAGCTTTTCCTCCCTCAAATAATTGAATTTTAGTCTCTTTTAAACATATTTGGGTTTAACCCAAATTATGGGTCTAACTCCGATATATCATCGTAAGCTGAAAGTAAACATTTTTTTTTAATTTCATAAAAAGAAATTAAAAGAACATAATATGTTATACTTTTTTAATGGATTTTTACTAACTCTGTTTATAAATTTAAAAAGTTTTATCGATAACGAATGAGATAATTTATCATTAATATTATTATTTGTTAGTAATAACTTCCCAACAAATATGAACTTGACCTCTCTGTCTTTTTTATCTTTATTTGGTCCCAGAAAGAACAAAACTAATAACACCAAATTTAGTTGAAACCATTTATCTAGATTTAGACCACTCAATTCATCAAGCTAGGTTAGTCTCGAGCTGGGTTGAGTCAATTGGAATTTTTAAAATATTATTTTCGATTTCAAGTCATTTCGAATTTTAAGACATTTCGAGTTTGAATCATTTTAAATTGAATTCGATCATTCAAGTCAATTGTGATTAGGATTCGGATGAAATACGAGTATCTTCAATCCTATAACTGCGAAGAAAAGTTTGTGAAGTCGTTGAATTATAGTAATAAAGAACAAAGAACCAAAAGGAAAAAAAAAAAAATCAAGGGATTGAACATTCTCATAAAATGCATCTTATTTATATCCAACTTATTAGCCGAATTCAAGCTAGAATCTTGTTGGAGTGTATCTGAAATAAAAACTTAATGGTACTATTTATTTCTAAATATTCATAATTTTCGCCAACATGTATGTAGTAAGATTCAAGTCGAATCCAACAAAAATGTTGATGTGATGTTTGCAAATGAATCTCCTAGAGAAAGTCAGAAATGTTATTGTTAGATTGCAACCATTCGAAAATGGGAGGCGGCTTCAAAGGATTGAAGAAAGGTGCGAAAGCCAGAAAAGGGTAGTTTCGAAATTGTGTCATATTCAAGTTATCCGCCGGGAAGATTAACTGTTTCTGCTTGCTAAATAACTGCCATTCGTTTTTTTTTCCCATTTTTAAGATGCTTCATATCCTTTAGTTTCATTAATGATTTTCCAAGAAAATGTGGGAAAATCATTAGCATCTGATAGCTGAGTCAAGAAAGTTGTAAAAGAAACTTCCTTTAATTAGCAGATTTCAATTTCCAGGTTGAAAGGGAAGGAGAAAAAAAAGATGAAGTCTTCTTCCATGGCAAGGTCAGGACGGATGATCAAGAACCCTTTGATCAATCCAACTCAAAGGTCATTAACTCAGTTGTTCTCAGTTTCACCAGCAAATTCACTCTTTTCTTCCAAGAAAACATCACCATCCCTCTCGATCTTCATCCTTTCTTTCCTAGTTTCTTTCACTTTCTTGGGAATTTCGATCCTCAGGTTCTTTCCCAGTTCCCATGATTCAATCCGATGTTCCATAGTATCTCCGACATCCCCTAATTCACCCCATTCTTTGTCATCTTCATACTCTCAGATTATCTTGGCATCTTTACTTTCTGGTGTAAGCTCTTCCAATGAGATCGAACCGAGGGTTGGCGGCATCGCCATGGTGCCATTACCAGTTCATCTGGTTTCCGGGGACTTGTCTGAAGATGAAACAGAGTTCTGGAAACAACCAGATGCGAAAGGTTACCGGCCTTGCTTGGATTCAAGTATAGGGTACCGGAAAAAATCTGCCAAGATTTCAATGGAGAAAAACAGGTTCTTGGTTGTGGTAGCAGCTGGTGGATTGAATCAGCAAAGGAATCAGATTATCGATGCTGTTGTTATAGCTAGAATTCTTGAAGCTGCGTTAGTTGTGCCAATCCTGCAGGTCAACCTGATATGGGAAGATGAAAGGTTAGTGATCAAACCTACATTACTTGGACTCGATGTCGGGTTTGTGAGTGTTCCACACAGATATGTTCAGATTTTTTTTTAAGTTTTGAAGGATAATATCTCCACACACATATTCAAAATTTTCTCAAATATGAATATAGGACATGAGTAATTAAAAAATAATGAAGAGTCGGAATAACGTGGGAATTAAGCTTCCATATAAAGTAGTTCACTAGTTCTTGGATAATGAAAATCATTCTTTTTTATTGGAAATTTCCAGTGAATTTCCCAACATATTTGATGTGGAACACTTCAAGAAGACTTTACGAGCTGATGTACGAGTTGTATCTTCACTGCCCTCTTCTCATTTGATGGCCAAACAGACCATTGTAACCCAAATTCCTTATAATGTTTCCCCATTTTGGATCCGTGCTAAATTCTTCAAACAAGTAAGGAAATTGACTTTTGATGAAACTACTGTTCTTTGTTAGTAGATGATCTTCTTTTATGGCGTTTTAATTACTATTTGAGATTGATTTGAATGCTACTTTTATGGACTTTTCTTGAGAAATTTTTAAAAGAAGCAGCTGGTTTTGATTTGTTTCTTTCGCAACATTCATTAGATTTTGAAAATATATATATATATATATTCCAAAGTTCAAACTACCTACCATATGGTATGAACACGAACTGCCGGGTCTAAGCTAGTTTGATCTTATTTTTGAACACTTTTGGTTATTCAGCTCAATCAAGAAGGTGTTCTTGTACTAAAAGGATTAGATTCTAAGCTCTCCAAGAATCTTCCACCTGATTTGCAGAAGCTTAGGTGTAAGGTACTTTCAAGATTTTACTAACGCTATTGCAGAAGTCATGAATTTATGCTCTAACTCTTCAATTTTTTTTGAAGTATATATTTTTGGATAAGGATTGGAAGATATGACCTTCCAAGAACTTTTCAAATTTATGGAAAAATTTTAAAAAATTAAATATACCTATTTTGGATATATATCCGTATCCGATATTTGTATCAAAATCCGAGTAACATAGCAACTAGTTATAATATCATCAAATGATCATTCATTTGGTCTGGTTTTTATATTGCAGGTAGCCTTTCATGCACTAAGATTTTCCAAGCCAATTCTTCAACTTGGTAATCAGCTTGCGAGGCGAATGTGGATCGAAGGGCCATATGTTGCCCTTCATCTTCGACTGGAAAAAGATGTGTGGGTCAGAACCGGATGTCTCACAGGTTTAGGGCCAGAATATGACAAAATGATCGCCCAGATTCAGAAATCTCAGCCTCAGTACCTCACTGGAAGAGTTAACATGAGCTATACTCAACGACGGCTCTCTGGACTGTGCCCCCTCAATGCATTAGAGATGGCTAGGTAAACCAGAAAAATTTATATTCTCACACTTCATTTTTCTTTAAATACTTGTATTTAATTTATTTCTTGACATTGATATAAAGATGATTCTCTAAGGATCTTTTAAATATATAAAAGAATTTAAAAAAATTAAACATACTCATGACGACTATATACTTTATCCCACGTTCATACTCAAATCTGAGTAACATAAAAGTCATTATCTCGTTCAGAATATGTCAAGGTTTTGATTATGGACTGCTGAAAAGAAAAATCATATTCATTGCAGGTTTTTAAAGGCTTTAGGAGCGCCAAGAAGTGCTCGGTTTTACATTGCTGGGGGAGAGCCATTTGGTGGCACCATGGCTTTGCAGCCACTTACGGCGGAATTTCCGAATTTGGTGAGGAAGGAGATGCTGGCACGCGACGGAGAACTGTCGCCATTCCTCAACAGCTCCTCAGCTTTATCGGCACTCGACTACATAGTCTCGTTTAACAGCGACATCTTTATTCCTTCCCATGGCGGAAACATGGCCCGAGCCTTACAGGTAAAAATAGCTGAAAACATGTGATGATATCTATAACCGATACATTTTTTAACTTAGGTACAAGATATATTCTTCAAATACATAAAAATTTTAAAAATTTTAATATATTAAAATGAGATACGTAGCGTTATATGAATCGGCCATTTTAGGCAGGGAAGAAGCGGGAAAACTGATGTGTTAATATTTGGAATGCAGGGACATCGTGCTTACATGGGCCATAGGAAAAGCATAAGGCCAAACAAACGAACAATGCTTCCTTACTTTGAAGATTCCACCATTTCTGATGAAGAATTCAGTAGCATCATAAGATCACTGCATAATAAATCTATGAAGCCTGAGCCGAGGAAGAAAGAGAGAGACAAAGACGTGATTGCTTATCCAGTGCCCGAATGCATGTGTCGACATGGTTCAGGTGTTTTCTGAACCAACTTCAATCTACAGATTCGACTTGTAGAACATCTGTAAAAGCACTTGTCGTTGTTGTAATTGTTTTCTTTTCCTTTTTTTGGTTACAATCCTGTATAGCAGTTTGTTCATTCTATTTTCCTGGTGTCTAACAGTGATTGGCTAAGCCATTCAACCCTTTTTTCTTGTTAGAGTATGATCCTGTTTCCAATTTGTCCAAAATTTTTCCAGAAATTTAGACAGTTTCTGTATTTTGGAAGCTGACAAGTAATACAGGTACGACACGATTATACGAAAATCCTTAAAATATTAAGGTAAATTTTTTTATATAATAAATATAAAATTGATACTTTTAAATTAAATATTAACATTTAAATAGCTTTTTAATTTTTTAAAATTATTTTTTAATTTAAAAAAACATTAACTTTAAAAAACTCTTACTCATTGTTGATTCTTACGGAGGAGAAAATGCAAAAAAAGAAAACCCTCAATTGCATGTCCAACTATATCTTGGTAATGTTTTGACAATGTCAAATGTTATTTTATTTTTTATGTTATGTTGGTCTCCAGTTGATAGCTTACATAGAATTGATGAGGGCTCATCAATGGCTACTCGGAACAACTTTGTATAATTATATTTTCTATTTATTATTCTTTTTTTTTTCTGCCATTTTTAAAGTAAAAGATGACCACCTAAAAACATTACAAACTCTTACAATCCATTGGCTAGGACCCGGTTTTAATCTAAAAACTTCAAATTTGTGTAGGAATGTAAGGCACAGATTTTAGGCCCCCTTTCCACCAAAATTTGGTCAGAAATTGAATAGCTTTAAGAAAGCTATTTAGTATGCTTTTTCTCTATCACCCTTGACGAAATCGTGGTACCATCTGGCAGATTTCTTGGGTATGCGCTTCAGATTGTTGTTGTAATCAATGTAGTAAAGCCCAAATCGGACGCTAAACCCTTCTGACCATTCGAAGTCGTCAAACAAACTCCAATAGAAATATCCTTTCACATTCACCCCATTCCTAAGCAACCAACATAAAAGCAAATCAGTTTCCTAAGCCAATGAGATGTATGTATAAACATAGTATAATACACTGTTATCCTGATTCAAATGAATGCTGGATACTTGCATGTGTCATTCTTAATAGCAACGTAAAGCACATTAATCAGATTTCTAAGCCTACAAGATGCATGTATAAACATAGTCTAATACTCAATGTTATTCATATTCGAACAAGTGTTGAATACAGGCATGTTTCCATATGAGTTTTTTTTTTTTTTTTAATTTTTTTTTCATATATTTGAACGATCATACTTAATACTCATATCCGAATATGTGTCAAATACGGATTTTAGAAAAAAAAATGAGGTGTCTAAGTAACGTGGACAATACTTACTTGATTGCCTTGCTGAGTTGTTGCAAATGTTTCTTAACAAATTCAATTCTATGTTGATCATTTAGCGCTTGAGAAATTGGTAGTCTGTCGTTTCTTCCCTCTGTAATACCTGTACGAAATGATTGGGAAGACTAATTAGCAATGACCAAAAGAAAAATGAAAAGTATCTAAAGAATTCAATAGAAAAGGAAGCATTGGAAACAAGTTTTTCAAACCATTTTCAGTAATGTAGATTGGAAGATTTTGGTTGTAATATTCGTCCATAAACTTCAAGATTTTGTAAAGGCCTTTGGGATAAATGTAGATGTACCAAGTCCCTTTCGCTTTTGGACCAATTGGAACTCCATTTTTAGCCACTGCCACAACAACCAACAACAACAATAATATCTTCTATTTATAAGATTCTTTTTTTTTAGAAAAATTCGTATTAGCAAGAGAAATGTTAAATTGCGTTGAACAATTGTCCCGAAAGTTTAAATTAGTCAAAAATGGCATAACTATTATGCCCCTTACATGCAAGTCTGATGATCTACAAAGCTGAAAAAAGATTGAAGTAGTAATGCATAATCCGATCGGAGATAAGATACTAGAAGAAGAAATATTAGATGAAAAAAATGATTATCAGATTCGAAATTGAAAGCAGTAATGCCATGTTATATTAAGTGATTGATTGTCTTAAAACTTATGGGAAATGATCTAACTATTATATTCAAATTCCGATAAGAAATAAAAGAGTATGTTTGATTTAATAAATTTTAATTTAAAGGTTGATTACCTGTGGAATTGAAATGTCCATCTGCCAAGAAACCGACTGGTGCAGCTTGTCGATTAATTGGAACGTTCTGAGCATATCTTGCGGTATAGTAGTTGATGCCAATGAAATCAAAAGATCCATTGACCAACTTCTTCTCTTTTTGAGTGAAAGCTGGCAACCTATCCTTTACAAATCTTCTCATGCTTGCGGGGTACTCTCCTCGCACCAGAGGTTCCATGAACCTGGGAATCCACACCAAAAGAAAGGCAAACATTGCATTCAATAATTTGGAGTAGTCCTGTCAATTTGTGTATTTGAGGAATGAAGGATTCTAACTTTGTTCTTCAAATAGAGAAAATACGTTCAGGTGCTATTATAATCGTGTTTAAAGTATTTTATATTTGTATAAATTTTAATAATTTAATAATTCATATTATATAGATTTTGAGACATTTATTCATACTTTAATATTTTAATTATTTTATCTGTTTCATATTCGTATAACCATGTTTAATATTATTAGGTCTAATTTACGATTTTCATTATAAATTTTACTTGACAAATTGTTTAATAGAGAGTGGTTTTACTAACCATCCCAATTCGAAATCCATGGCTCTTTTTGCTGCAACTCTATCAAATAATGTGTTTGAATAAGGCTCATAATACTGTCCAACAAGGCTCAATCCAATTTGTCCTCCTTGTGCTGCCTATCAAAGCCAAAATCATTCAACCAAAAAACAAAATAATAGCCCGTAACCTAAAAACATCAGGGTTTAAATTATGATTGTGGTATTTATCTTAGTTGCGAACATAACAAATGTTATCGTAACTAATTACGATGAATAGCAATGACAAATAGATCGGAAATTGCAGTTTAGCTACCTGATATTTCGCTTTGTAAAGCCTAGCAGCCGTTGCGTGGGCAAGAAGTAGGTTATGGGCAACAATGTAAGGTTCAGTGGCTGAATTACCAGCGGGACATATTGTTCTATCTGAACATCTTACTGGTGGAGCCACTCCTATGGCATACCCTAATTTAGCAATAATTAGTGGTTCATTGATTGTAATCCAATTTTTAACCCGATCTCCAAATGTTTTAAAGCAAATTTCAGCATAATTTTTGAAATCCTCCCTGAAAATTAGAAAGCAAATTAAATGACAAATTCAATGACCATAAATCAAGCTAATTACAAAAGTCAAAAATTATGATACATAAATATGTATTCTACGCGAGTATGTTGGAGAAACATAATAGATGTCAGAATATGGAACTTACACGATACTACGATTTAAGAAGCCTCCATACTTGTCTTCAAGGGCTTGTGGTGAGTCAAAGTGCATCAATGTCACAAAGGGCTTAATGCCTTCATTCGATGAAAACATAAGAAGGAATTAGCCAAATAACAAAAACTAAAGTTGAAAAAAGATAAAGAGATAAAATGCCAAACAAAAAATGTTTAAACTTATTTGCAGAAAGCTTTTAATCTTTAGTCAGACTCGAATATTTGTCAAATACATAAATGTATCCAATACGAGCATGTTAAATTTTTTAAAAGTTTTTCTGATGTGTCCATTGGAGGGTCATATCTCCATGCAATGTCTAAAAATGTATAGAATATGATGATGAAAGTCAATACTTTAAGAAAAATGAAAAGTCGAAACAATATAGATAATCACCGTATTTAATCAACTCGTCAATGAGACTGTTGTAATGATTGATGCCCTCTCGACTTATTCCACCTCTCAAAGTTCCATCTATAAATATGAAAAAAAAAAACAAAGAAAGAAAAAAAAGGTTGTAAGTAATATGATTTCATAGACTTCGATTATTTTATTTTATTTAAAAAAACCAAAAAAAAAAAAAAAAGAACTGAAGAACAATGAGTTACTAGGCAAAATCCTGGTCCAGGAGATGGAAAATCTGTAAGCATCCACGCCTAGATCCTTCAAAACCAACACATCTTTCTGCAAGTGCATTTAACCTTATGTTAATAGGCTATTGATGGATTTTTGGAGCTTTGAGACTTGTGTTATCCGGACTTAAAGATAAGTGTCGAATATCAATATATGTCCGACATTAGTATATTCAATTTTATTTTTTAATTTTTTAGATATTTGAAATACTATACCCTCATATTCATAGCCGAATAATTCTCAAATATCAATACTTTAGAGAAAATGAAGATTCAAGATAACATAAAATTGATTCGATCATTGGAACGAAAAAAATCCAACAATTTTATCAAAATTTTAATGGTAACCTGAAAGCTTTAAGATGAGAGAAATGGTACCTTGTAGCGGTTATATGAATCAACTGCTACTTCCAAGTTACTCTTATCCAGTATTCTCTCTGCATGAAATTCAGTAAAGAAATTCAAATGAGAATCCTAATTAATTTGTTAGCTGATACTAAATTTCCAACACTTTAAGTGCTGCTAATGTAACAACTTAAAGGTGGATGCTTACCTGGGAATTTCCGAACATATTGGTCCCAAATACTGGGTCCTCTCCCTCCGGATTTTGTTGATCCTTCAATCTGCATTCAATTTGATTAATTAGTTTGGAGCATGTTTGTTTCGAGTTAAGTCAAATTTGAATGACAAGAAAAACCTTTAACCAAAATCCAGAATTGATCATTTGGCTTTAAGGATTTTTTTTTCCCTTAATATTGAAAAATTAAAATAATATATTTTCTAATTAGTTAAAGACTATTCGAACAGTGAAAATCTCTGAAAGTGATAGCCATGGTCCATATATAGTATTAAAATAAAGATATATATATATATATATATATATATATATATATGTTAACGATTGATTAGATCTGTTCATACGTCAGGTTGGCTCGATTCGGGTCGGATTTAAATATGATATTAATATTAAATATACTTATCCAAGCTCAGTCCGACCCGAAATATGAGCTTTAAATTTTATCCAAGCTCGCCCGTATTTATAAATAAATAATCCAAATCAGTTTAGGCCCACTTATATTATATTTCTTATAATTTATTTTTTAAAAATTTTTAATATTTATTAATTTAATAATTTTCTTTTATTACGTTTATAAATATAAATAATTTAACTTAATTTTTAAAATTTATACTATAATATTATATATATGTATTATTTATATGACAAAAATTATATAATATATAAAATATAAAATAAATATA
>JBBYHK010483894.1:0-13025 GCA_038382065.1 Adansonia grandidieri | reverse complement strand
CAACTTGGAAAGGCACGATATGAACTCCAACATTAAGAATAATTATCTTATCCATTGTCAACGGAAAGAAAAAAATTTCATAAGCGGGATCTGTACAGTGATATTTATTTTATTTATACGTTATTTATTTATTTTAAATATACTTTACTAGACAATGGTTATCCCACAAACTTTGGTTGTAAAGTTTTTTTTACTGTTAGTATATAAAATGATTATCCCAACATTAATCGTAGATAACTTAATGAGCAAACACAAATTCAACTGTTAGATGCAAATAATAGAGTTGTCACTAATTTTTTATAGGAGAGATTAGTTATTTATACAAAACTATTCTTCTTAAGATCACCTTAGGTTGATTATAACACTGTAAAAAGAATAGGTTCTATGTTATAAAACTAAATTCATGTATTAAATTGCTCGTTTAAACTTTCCATTAATTTGATAAAATTTAGGTAAGCATTTCCATCGATCAGATAAAACCAAATCATGTTATTCGTAATCGCTTTCAATGTCCCTAGATCTAGACTTTGAGCCAGCGGCTTTCCTTCCTTTCAATCTCCTCGGCCAACCGTAGGACGGTCAACAAACTTTGCCAGGGCCCTCTTCTAGTCTTTCCCAAGGTTTCCACCGCAAAGAGTTTCGAAACACCCCCAAACCAAAAATCCGAGAATGGGACCTTAAGAACTCCACTGTCCACCATTCGAATGATAAGTTTTTAACCATTTCATGTCATTGTCATTGCATTTCACGTCCATTTAGGCATGTAAAATGCAAATATAACATATTTGCCTTTTTTATACCTAACTAATGTCATTATCATACCAAACCTAAGTGTGCAAATAATGTTTCCCACGTACCCCCTTCGTATTCGCGGACACAGCTATAAATTCCTAACCCTGAATCGTCTAAGATTGAGTCAGCCAAGGAAGAAGATATTTTTGAAAAAAAACCAGAAGAAAAGCAACGCCTTTACAAAATGAAAATGCATCAGAATTCACGTTTCCTTATCCTCTGGCTGTCCCTGCTTTTCCTTCCTCTCGTTTTCTCCGACGCCAGGAAGGATGCTGCTGGAGGATGGACACCGATCGAAAACATAGCTAACCCTCACGTGACAGAGATTGCGGAATTCGCCGTTGACGAGTATAACAAGGAGTCAAAAACAAGTTTAGAGTTGGTTAAGGTGATCAAAGGCGAGATACAGGTTGTTGAGGGGGTGAACTATCGGCTGGATTTGAACGCGACGGATGGAGCAGCAGTGCGTGCATACCAGGCTGTCGTGTGGGAGAAGGCATGGGAGGATTTCAGGAACCTTACCTCCTTTATCCCTCTCCTCCAGGCTTGATTTGATTATAACCTACCTATCTTCATGCTCATGTAATCGTGTCTTTTTCCCTCTCTGTCAGTCAAGAGTGATTGGAGAATAAGACCTTTTGGTGTTTGTGTGCATGGTGTGGACTGTAACGCGAACAATTATAGTGCCAACACCGTGAGAACACCACAAAGTAAGCATTAAATGCATTAAAAGTACGTACTAAATGTACGAAAAGTTTATAGCTATAAAATGTAATAAAAACTACTTATCTATTCTTATGTTCGTTAAAAATTTATATTACTATGTTATGAACTATGATAAAAATATTTAAACGTGACTTGAAATGTTAAATAATTATTATATATGTGATTAAATTTATTCATGAATTAGATTAATAATTAACTTTTTCAAATTTAATTTATTATTATTTTTCTTCGGCTAAGTAGATGAATTTTACCAAAAAAGCAGCAGGCTGCTCTGGGAGCTAAGTTATGTGTGACCATGCTCTGTACTTAAAGTCTATTTGACGTATAAATATAATCCTTTTTTTTTTTTTGGCTGAGAAAAAAATAGTAAGTATTATTAATATTAAAATATTTTTAAATGTATAATTTTTAAATAATTAATTGGATCAAACTTGATTACTAATCTAGATTTGAGGAAGCACATATATTATACTTATGAATAATTATCTGAGTACATTTATTAAAAAATTAATTTATAGATATTAAACTATTAATATTCTATTAGTTTTTATTTTAAATAATATTTTTGAAATATTAAAAATATTTATACAATTATTGTTAATTTTTAAATGCTACAATTATTAAAAAATTAATATTTTATTGTAAATATTATACTAATTTTGAGTAAATACCATTATTAACAATAAATCCACTTTTTTCCTCCTTTATGCCAAAAATAAATCCAATTTCTTAGATGATATTAATATAATTAAAATTATTTTTATCAAATCCAAAAAACCACATAGTTTGAAATAATCGTACAATTTTTCTTTTCTTTTTAGAATTCAACAGTTTTTCCCCTAAAAACCATGTCATTCCTATGCGGCAAAATAGATAAGTAATCGCAAAGAATGCCATTATCAGCGCCGGCTACACTGATTTTCGTGGAGGGCCTGTTGCTATGAATGAAAGAAAGATAGTTGATCTTTAGGTTTATAACACAAATGATGCTCCTTCAAAGTACTAATGAGCTGCATTCATTGTCGGTATTTCCAATCGAATAGAGTTCTTCTAAGATCCATTTTCCAAATCCAGTGATTATCATCCTAGTAACCATAATCCTTGATTTTTCCTTCTTTATTCACATGCTTGAGCTAGCGAAAATTCTAGTAAAGCTGGTCATGAGAATGACGATCAATCCTTTCGTCAGACCAGAAGTTGATATTATTAACATCACCAAGGGCAAGGCAAAACATTTAGGAACAAAAGTAATAAACGAAGCATGAATACGTTCATCGGAGTGACCATAGGAATAAAAATCCGCCATAAAATCCATCATCTCTCTTTTAATCAGAGCCCAAAATTTTTTCAAAGTTTGAGATTGAATCCGTCGGGGCCTGATGCCTTATTACCATCGCTCTCGTGAATCACATTCCACACTTCTTCCTATATGATGGGGCTTTCCAAGAACTGCGCGGTCTGGTCTTAAAGCATGTTAGAGCTAGAATCAAACCCCTTAACTGGATTGCTTTCTTAAGATCAAATTGAGTCTCATAATGATAAGCAATTTCTCTTTAAAATCGATAGGATCCTCCACTACAGTGTCCTAGATCTCTTTCTAGCGGTAGCTGCTAAAATGGAAGAACTTCGTTACTCTCGTGTAGATATGCTCATTGGATAGGCTGAGTCAGATTTGGTCGGGTTTGAGCATAGTATTAATATTAAATATGTTTGTTTAAAGCCCGACTCATTTCTTAATCGGACTTAATTTTCTTTGTCCACGCCTACTTTTCGAATCTAATATTTTTGTCTAAACCCTCCCAAATATCAGGCAGGTCTTCGGGCTTGGATAGGTAACCTAACCCTTGAACAAGTCTAATATTGTACAATAGTAGAATTAAGCAATTTTTTCTAGAAGGCCAAACATAAAAATAAAAAAAGTTAAAATATTTTTAAAATTAATATGTTTAGCTTAAGAAACAATAAAAAGATAAATGTATTTATCTAGTGGGTTATTAAAAGATAAATGTATAATGTATTAAAAAATTTTAAAAACTTTTGGGGCATGTTTATACATTTTAATATATAAAATTTAGTTATAAATAAAAATTAAAAAAACAAATATAAATTTTATTTTGAAATGTCAATTTAATTATATTTAATATATAAATACTACCATTAATTTATCAGATAATAATATGAAAATATATACTTTTTATTTGTTTATCAAAAAGAAAATTTCAATTATAACAGTTTTTTTCATACTAATTCTTCAGATTAAGTGCATCTATTTTTAATTATAAAAGATTCATTTTTTTCATTTTATTATACGAAGGAAAATAGTATTTTTGACGTAATAATTGATGCAAATTTCTGAGCAAAGAGTCGATTGAATATTTGAGTGCGTGATTATCCTGCACACGACTTAACACGTATTTTTTAAAACATCACCGGAATGAGCCATAATTAGAAAGTGCCAAACGTTTCCATAGATAGCCAATTGCTTTGTGATATGGTGGTGGCAACTATCAAATAGTAATAATGAGGAGATTGAACTATATATGCAAAGCAAAACACTTGTGTGGAAATGGGAAGTTATTATAATTTGAACCAATAAGAGGCAAACATGTTTCCAGTCACTCAATCACCCCCATAAAATCACAAGGATCGATTGAATTAATGTGGAATCCACTTGCAAAGTCAGCAATATGAACTCCAACATTAATTTTATAAAATTCTCTCAACTTTTTGATCTTCGTTAAATCAAATACGAACAAACCAAAACTAAAGGAGAAGGTTGAAAAAATTATATCGGAAATTAAATCAATGAGGCTTTTGATCATCGGTCCAATTGTTTTAATTGATTAAATCAATTAAATCAATTAAAAAGAATTTAGATATAAAATAAATTATTTTAATTGTAAATAAGAAATAAATAACTAATACTAATAAAAATTTAACTTAATGATATAGTCTTTGATGTTGAACTAACTAAAAGGTTAAAGGTAATCTCATTATTTAAAAAATTAAACAAATAATAAAATAAACCTAAAATCAATTTTTTATTGATTTAATCTGATTTTTATCAATTTTTTACCCCTCCGTTAAATTTTTGCTTTTAGATTTCATAATAAAAAGAAAATTTGATTCTTAATTAAATCAATCTGACTGATTAAATCAATCTGATTATTTCAACTATGACAAAAAATATTATTGACCTATTTAAAAATTAAAAATAAATTATATATATATAGATATATATCAGTGCAATCACAAGGCAAAAGAGATATGTCAACCCACCATATCAATGTCCATATTGTTAATGCCATTTGTATGGAACCAACCATACCAATTTGTTAATGCCACCTTTTGTAGGAAAGCAATCAAACCAAATTTTCTAACGCCTTTTTAAAGCACCTTATAAAATTTAAACTCCATTGGTAATGTATATGAAACATAAACAAAAATGAACTGCATAAATTATTTTAAAGCATTTTGTTATACTAAAAAATAAATTCTTTTTAGTGTATAATATTGTTTAAAAATATAAATGTGATAAATTTTCTGAATTAACGAAAATGGCCATTATTAATTATACTAAATTTTTAAATAGATATTGTATTTTTAATATTAATGAGATTTGTCTATTTTGTAAGTAAACATTTTAATTTCATTAAAAAACTTTTGCGAAATAAATATAATAAGTAAAAAAGAGTTAAAATTTGCATTAAATTGCTTTATATTTAAAATCCTAATTTTATTAATCTTAAAAAGTATACAATATTTATTTGATAAATAAAAATAGTTAAAATTTACACTAATGAATTCATTTTCGTACTTTTAGTTTTAAATCAGCATTAAAAATAATAAATTTTATATTAATTTGATATAAGTTACACATAAAACAAAACTTTGTGTCAGTAAGAATTTTATTAATGTAGCACTAATTTTATTTATTTGCAAAATATATATTTAAAAATTTATAAAACAAGGAGAATCACATATGACGTATCGTAATAACTAATACTTGTAATATACAAATGTAGAGATTATCTTTCATTACTACTCCCATAGAAGTGCATTCACCATTCCACGTAACTCTCATCAAGTTAGTCATGTAATATTCCACATGCACATATTTGTGAGTCTAGATCATCATCCTTTCTATATAAAGGACCTTCACCGATAACAAACCGCACACAGAAAGAAAGAAATATCAATTTGCTACTAGAAATGGAGTGCATCTTTTCTCATTGTTGCCATGGCACTGGTTCTTCTAGCCGTAGTGCCTCCAACAGCATTTGCTGCTCGTAACGAGGTTATGCCTTCAGCTGTTGAAGCAAGTAATCAAGTTACTAACATCAAGAACCCTTTAGCCAAGGTTTTTGATGTTAACAATGATGCCAATTGCATCCCTAAAGGTGGATTTTGCTTGCTTGATTTACTAGGTTGTTGCAAGCCTTGCGGATGCCTTGCAGGGTTTTGCTATGTCTATGGACAAGATTGCCCATAAAAAGCTGGAAGCAACTCTAAGACAGATGTGTCCATGTCTTCTATATAAATAGTTGAATAATGAATCTTGTATCCTTATATGGTTTAGCCATTGCAAAATAATGGTGTAATAACAGTTGGTGTTTACCGTTATGTTGTTGGTATTGGTATTGCATGTACCATTGAATTGGTATGCAATGCCATGTTGCTGTTGCCATCTTAAAGTATCGATGACAATAGTAGCATATTTAGAAATTAACTTAGATTTATGAGTATTTACATGTTTTTTCCCTAACCCGAAAATATATAAAAGCCAATTCATGGATGAATTCATTTTTATATACTGATAGCAAATTTTTTTTAACTTCAAGAGTGATGGTTTTTTTTAAAGTCAAACTATTTCATTGAAAATAAATCAAAGATCACAGAGAAATTCCATGAAAGGATGCAAAAACAAAATGGAAAGTATACCCAATCATAGACAAACAACACCTAAAACAAACTTCTACCACCAAGCTATAAAAATGTCTAAACGTTTGGCTCCTTCTTTGGCTAAGACAGCCGGTATGGAGTTCGATTCTCAGATGATGTTAGAAAATATAACCTCGCCATCTTCTCACAACAAAGCATCGATTTGTCTGAAAAAAAAAAAGAATTCAAAGTCTCCAAGGACAATCTTCCACGTCTTTATACCACTTTAGTGCAATAACAGAATTAGATTCAATAGCAGGACTCACTTTCTTCTTCCAATCAATCTTAGAAAAAAAAACACCTTCAAAGCCACAATAATTGCAAGTAACTGACATTCATTGGGGTCATGGGAAATAACAAGACCATAGAATGAGGAAAATAGTATTACTATATTCACTCCTCAAAACCCCACCAGGCACCAACCCAGTAGAAATTGAAGAGCTTTTGAACGTGCCATTGAAATTAAAACCTCATGGATCCGGGAATAGGAGGAGACCATTAGGTGATTGATCGCCATGACAAAACAAAATTCATTTTAGTACAATTTAATGGATTCTGCCACCACAGAACCTCTGATATTTAGATGTCCTCTTTGGTAGGTTTGGTTCAGTGATTAATCTGGTGCATGGCTTGCTTTATGTCTGCTACACTTCGTTATGCTATGCTTTAACGTCTGCCCACTTATCTCTCTTTATATGTATATAAAAATATATTAACCATATACAATAGTAAAATATGGTTTTAAAGAATATGGTTTATTTATAAAAGAGCTCCAAAAGAATTTTTTGTCCTCATTTATCTCTTAGTTAAATTTAATTTAATTACAGATTAAAATTTTTTATTTATCTTTTAATTAATTTAATTTAATTAGAGATAAAATGATTCTTAAAGAATTTGGTTTTTTTATAATAGAATTCTAAAAGAATCTCACTTCTTTATTTATCTCTTGATTAAGCTAATTTAATTAGAAATAAATTTTAATTAGCCAATTTTTTCTCCTTCTACAAGTATATGTAAAAAACAAATTGTATGAATTTTGGTTTCCAACCCTTTATTTTATAAGTTTATTCAGACAAATATATTAGAAATTCAAAATAAAATAATAAATATCATATATACTTTTATTGAGGTTAATAACAAGAGAATAATAGTTACTAATCGCTTAATCATCCTCAGTAGCAAAGAATAGCGGGCCGATAAGTCGGTAGAAGCACATCGATGAAGTGATGAGACTGTGACCAAATAAAGAAGATAATTATATAGCAGCCAATATAGTGACTGAAATTATAGTTGATTTTCCAAGCATGACCTTCAGGCCAGGGACCGCATCTATGAGCATGGTCAAGGCCGGGCTAAAGGCTGTCAACATGGTTGCTTTGAAAAACTAAAGGTGATAAGACCCGAAAGCAACCTCTTCAGCAATTCCTTAGGAAAATCTTCATCGTCATAGCGTGAAGTGATGATTCGAACAAATGATAACAATGAAGTAGAAGATGGAAAGATTGCAACTGCATCTGCAATGACGAAGACTTTGAAGAGGATTTCGTGCCTAAAGTTTGGTATTCCTTTCTCTTTGTTTCTTGGTACAGTAATTATTGCTGCAAATACCATAGCAATGATTAGTGCATCCGCAACCATGCATGATACAGCGGTGTCTCTCATCCCTTTCTCCTTTTCCTTCACCAGTTCCTTGTGTTCATCGCAAAACACTTCTCTTGGCCTTTTTTTTTTCTCGATGTTTCGTTCGTTTCAAAACTAATAAAGCAATTGCTTTTTCTTCATCAATTAACTCTTCTCTTATATTCAACAATAAACAGACTAGATTACCTCTTCTTTTCATTCTCAATGTGCATAAGTCTATTTTCGAGCACTAATGACTAGTTAGTGACTTTAATCCATAAATATCCTCAGCTTTTCTCAGCACTGGTTTCCACTCATTTTCTTTAATTGCACAAAGCAAAATAACTTATATGCTACACTGCCATCAAATATCAGCCATACTTAGATCACTGCAGAAATCGCAACCCTAAAAGGGATAAAAATTACTTCACTAATAAAAATATTATAACTAATAACTTTTGCACAGATTCCTTAAATATATTATAACTTACCACCCAAAGAACCTTTATACAACGTCTTGTGAGTATAGGCTCTCTCTCGCAAGTGATGTAACCCTTTAAAAATCAAGGCTTCTATTTATAGGTGAGTAATTCCCTTAACCAAATTACTCGGGACTTAAACTCAATATACTCCTAACACATTATTTTTTCCCATTATAAAATTGGGTGACACAATGTTTTGGCTTTTATCGAAGGAAAAAATTGATAGAGTCCGATGATCAAATACTTGAAACACAAACACAAGTTCCCATAACAAAAGAGAGGTTCCCATTCATATAGTGGAAAGCTAGAAAAGAAATATCATGCGGACAAGAAAGACTAATTATCAAAGATCTTTATCATTTTCCATATACAATTGTTTCAAACATGTTTTGCTTGCTATCATGAAGAAAATATTATTGCTATAGTAGGATTTCCAGGTACTAGGATTCAAGCACAGGCTCTCATTTAAATTTGGAAATTTTAGACATGGTACAAACACACCATGCAATATAATATATCTAATAAAAATAAAAATAAAATAATACACACCATACAATATGTTTAAACATGATTAACTTAAATTTGCAAAAGACATGAAAGAAAAATGGTCACAATTAATCATCCTTAGTAGCGAAGGATTGTGGGACGATAAGTCGATAGAAGCACATCAATGAGGAGATGAGACTGTGACCGAATAAAGAAGATAATTGGAAGAGCAGCCAATATAGTCACTGGAATGATAGTTGATTTTCTAAGCATTACCTTCGGGCCAGGGACTGCATCTATCAGCATGATCAAGGCCGAGCTAGAGGCTACCAACATGGTTGCTACGGAAAAAATCAAGGTAATAAGACCCAAAAGCAACCTTTTCGGCAATGCCTTAAGGAAATCTTCTTCGGCATAGCGTGAGGTGAGGATTCCAACGAATAGCAACAGTGAAGAGGAGGAAGAAAAGAGTGCAACTGCATCTGCGATAACGAAAACTTTAAAGAGAGTTTCATGCCTAAAGTTCGGTATTCCTTTCTCATTGTTGCCTGGTACAGCAATTATTGCGGCAAATACCATAGCAATGATAAGTGCATCCACAACCATACATGATGTAGCAGTGTCTCTCATCCATTTCTCGCCTTCCTTCACCAGTTCTTTGTGTTCATCACAAAACACTTCTCTTGGTGTTTTGTTTTTCTCGTTTCGTTCTTCCATGAGCAATGGATGGACAAACTTTTCCACTGCCTGTGGGACAAAAAGGCTAAGATTTCGAAATAATATTTTAAAATTTACCTTTAATTCTAATGTAAGAAATTCGAACTAAAAGTATCCATTGATCTTGCTGGACTAGACCAAGTCCAAATAAAAAGGGATTTTTTTCTCAATATCGTTAATCATTAGGTCGTTTGGATTCCAAGTGATTATCGGATAGGAGAATGTCCCTGACACAAAAATGTTTAATTTTTTTTTATTTTTCACATATTTGAAGGGTCATACTTACTTAAACATATTCAAATATATATTATACACAAATATTAATATAGAGCATTGAGTACTTCAAAAAATGAAGAGTTAGAATAATATAGATTAATTATATACCAGTAAAGATCATTTTTTACCTTAAACCATTGCATCTCCGACTGCATTTGCAAAGCAGCACCGCTGATATGCCTTGAAGGTATACACTTCCCAGCCAAATGAAGCATGTTCTCTTTGTCCTTGCATGGATAACTTGCAACCCATTGCTGGAATAAATCCATATTGTAGATCAAATTGAAAACCTTTTCTCGTCGGTGTAAAACTGCAAGCTGAAATATATTATAATTGTTTTCATCGTAAAACATTGCTGCAGCTTCGTATTCTTTTAAAATCTCTTCAACAATCTCTTGAATCCCCAAACTTGCAGCTTTCAAAACTGGCAATTTTAACGCATAAGATGCTTCGGGGAAAGCCCGAGGAATTCCAGTGCACATTGTTTTCACGAGCTGACGAGCTTGCTTGTTCATTAACTTGGTTTGATGAATTCTTTCGATGCTTGGAACTGCCATTGAATATGTAAGAAATGAAAATTGTTATGTTAATTTATGTGGATAATTTATGCTAATTTGCTCTTCGAATTAGGATTACGTCCCATTTATAGAGATCGCAGATATAATAATAAATATTATTAAGGTCGATTGCAAGAAATATTAGCATGCAACTTATAGATCCTTACTTCAATTATTTGAATTTAATGATGCATGATCCCATGTTCAAAGAACAAGTTTCAGAATCTCCTACCCTAAATCAATTGAGAGAATTACCGATTAAACCAATCATATAGTAGGCTTGTCGACTACACTTTGCAAAGAAATTATCTTCACCGGTTGGCAAAGAGGAGTGACTTTGATTCTCTTCATCATTTTTTATCTTCATGGAAGGAACAGTAACTTGTTTTGTAACCGAAATGCCTGCAAATATTATGATAGAAATAATAATAGAAACTAAAAATAGATGCCATTAACTGTTTTGTACAATTAATTTCTAGAGTTATTTATGGATCGAATAAAGTGTAATTAACATTTTTAAAAACTTGTTTAACATTCAATCCATCCAATTAAATTAATTTAAGCTCATTTAATTAAAAAAATAATTAAAAGGGAAGAATAAAATTGAACTATTGAATTTTCCTTGAAGAATGGAATTGTATTAGTATTAGGAAAATTGTAATGACATGAAGTATATGAATATGAATTAATCTAAGAGACAGACCTTTATAAATCAAGCGTTCCCAAAGGCCAAACTTACATCCACTTTCAAATCCAAGAGGCTTCTCAGCCAATTTATTTAGAATTCTTTTTCTCTGACTGAGATTCTCAGGACCTAGATTTGGATAGGACTTTAGCAGATCGAGGGCTAAACCTGGGCATAAATCGGTAATTTAGATAAGGCATGAAAATATAATAAGAAGGCAATATGCTTAAACATAATTAATTAGATTAATACGAGACACATAACATATGTACTGTATTTTTATTTAGAACTTTGACATATTTTTTCTAAAATACAAAAAAGCCCTTGAATCGTTTGACTTTTTAATTAAGTCCTTTTATTTTTATTGTAATGAAATAAGGCATTATTATTTTATTTATACCTAACTAAGCTTTTATTCAAATCAAAGATTATTTTATGTTAAGAGTTTATTTAGGAATAAATTAAAAGTTAAAAATGTATTCTACTTCATGTTAAAAGTTAAATGGCTTATTTGAATATAAGTTAAAGATTAAGAACTTATTTGAGTGTAATAAAATTATAAAAATTTATCTAAATAAAATGTTAAAGTTTGAAACTATTTTTATTTTTTTTCACACTTTAATAATTTCCTTCATGTTTATATTTACGTGCCAACATATAAAAAAACCCAAAACGTGGCATACAAACACGATATTCATGCAATTAAGGAACAAATGCAAAAACGTAATTGTAATAAGATAATTATTCTATTCTAAACACTAGTAGTGAAATAAAAAATTTTATAATCAAAATTAGTAAATGACACGTATCTAGTAAAATATATTTAAAAATAAAAAATAAATAAATGAAACAAATATCACTTCATTAACTCTGCTTATAATTTTTTTTTTTTTTTTACTTTCAATATATAAAATAATTACCCATTATGATAAACATATAAAAAGTAAGAAGACAAAGAAGAGACTTCTCAATGTTAAATCAAAGACTAGCATACCCTCTCCATTCCGTATTTCATCACAAAGACTAGCAAAAATATATCAAATTAATTTATGATTAAAGATATATTTAACTTATCAATTAAGACCGAGCTTTTTCTTATGGGATTAATTATAATAGGTTTCTGCTTTGTAATCACATAATTTTTAGTAACTTTAATTAAAATATAGACAACAAACTAGAAATAAATCGCATGCAGTTAAGAAATATATATATATATGTATGTATGTATGTATATTGCCAATAATAATTTACCTTTTCCTGTAGAATTAGGTACTGAAATAAAAAGGGTACTTTTTCTTTTTTTTGTGAGGTAAAGGCCCGAAGGTGCATTTTTATTTACCATAAAGATTAGCGGATATGAGATATTGAATCACGGTGACACCATTTTTGCCGGAGAAAACGCTCCGAAAATCCATTCCAGTTTCTCGACCCACCGACAAAAGACAGCGAAACGTTTCCTCGTGCCCGAACCTGGCAGCAGCATGAAATGGAGAATCACCACTGTAGTTTTGACTTGTTAGCAAATCTGGGTTCCTATGAGCCATCAACTTCGCAGCTTCCGTGTTCCCGACGTAGGCCGCGATGCTCAAAGCCGTATCATTTTGATAATTGGTTTTTCCGAGCGAATCCGAGTCGATTTTCTTAATGATTTCCTGAACAAGCTTAGGGGCTTTCTTCGAATTCACCAAAATATGCAATATCGTTTCGTAAAACTCTGTTATTGGAGATGTAAGAGCAACCGAG